>JBBPBX010062385.1:0-20846 GCA_038048925.1 Garcialebias charrua | reverse complement strand
AGTGGAAAAAAATAAGTGCCGGTACCCTCCCTAATGACAAACGTTGCGCCCCCCGAAAGATTTTGTAATTTTTTAACATGCTTCAGGTAAAAGTCATTTACTAACCTAATTTAATGAGGACATAAATAGGAAAGATTGTGTCAACCAAAAAATTAACAACCAACAACAGCAGCAAGTCAAATACAGCAGAACATTTTGCTAACAATGCGCTGCTCCGAGTCAACAGATGCATTTAAAAACTTAAGACTTATCTCTTCAGACAGGCTTTTGGTTAATTTTGTACATTGATTTTAGAGTTTGTTATGTTTTACCTTTTTGTATAGTACTTCTGTGATTTTATTTTTCCTTTTGTAAAGCACTATGTGACTCTCATGTCTGTGAAATATGCTATACTGTATAAATAAAACTTACTTACTAACAGTAAAAACTAGTTTCTTAAATATGCTGGTGAAGATGTTTTGCCAGAAATTTTGAATAAAGTAGATGCCATTTCCTGCATTCTGGTGTATTTTAACAAGTTGTACATCTATGTTTACCTACATGTAAACATGATTCACTATTCAGGTCCTGTGGACAGATTAAAAAATTGTTTAAATTATTATTGATCATGAATCAGGATATTTTAGAGACACCTCATTCAACTAGTTCATATAGACATCATCCTGTTTTTAAATTCACTCCTGTGGTAATTAAATTAATGTGATACTTTATCTCAGTGGCTTTAGGGGTGCAATTGACTGTTATTTTGTTAATTTTTATTTAGTTTTATTTGTAACACAACATGCCATTTTACTAAACAATGGTTACACTCCACTGCATGTATAAAAATATTAACTTTACCCACACGTTGGAGGAGTTACTTCCGCTTCCCTCGCGCTCTGTCGCGCTGCAAAGTTTGTTTTTGTTTTTTTACAGAGTTCGCTGTCGTCTCCTCCCCCTGTCTATCCTGAGGTTGTGATTGGCCAAAATGACGCGCTCCACCAAAGATGTTTTATTGTTGTGAAGATGCATTACTCTTTCTTGAAATCCAGTCGGGGGAAATGATGCATTCTAATCTGCCACAGGTCTTTCAAGTGGAGAAGACGAAAATAAGTTCCGGAACGCACCTTACGCTTAAAAAAAGTCCCGGTACTGTCAGGGTTAAATTTTAGAAGTGGCGGAACTGGGTACCGGTGAGTTCCGGCCCACTTAAAGCACTGAGCTCAATGATATAAAATATATATGTTCTGACAAATATTCAAATTTACAAAATCATGTCACAATCCCTTTAAACAGTTATACCACACCTAAAAAGGAAGAAACAGCATGTGAATCACCTTTCAGAAGTAAAAGAAAACGCTAGTCAAACCTTCAAGAAGTTCACTTCCACTCTCCTCTTCACCCGTGCGCCAGACGCTCACGCATGCGCACAAGAAAGAAAGAAAGAAAGAAAGAAAGAAAGAAAGAAAGAAACCGACAGAGGCTGGTGGCTCGTCCACATGCAGTCATTTCCTCTGAATGGCTTAATTTAATTGGACTAACTCAACCCAGCAGAGAACGTCTCCTTTGTTCTTTTCAATTGACTGTAACTCTTTCAGTGCACCCCCTCCCACTCAGAACAAGACTGTAGAGAGATTAATTCTGACCTTGGTGGGACAGTTGTGAGATGCTCCTGGGACATGTGCTTCCTGGAAGGTGAACTACTGTCTCTGAATAACAAGCATGCATCAGATGCTAAATAATATATTTCTTAAAGCACACTGATGCAATATTTTATACTGGGTGGCATTTTGGGAGTTTCATTTCAATAAAATCAGTGGATGTTTATACAGGTGCATCTCAAAATATTTAAATATCATGAACAAGTTCAAATATTTTTTGTCACTCACTTCATAAAGTGAAGCTCGTATTTTACATAGATTCATTATAAACAGAGTGAAATATTTCAAGCCTTTATTTCTTGTAGTTTTGATGATTATAACTTACAGATGATGAAAAATCAGAATTCAGAAACTGAGAATCTTCCACATTCAGGTTCTGGTTCCTTTGTCAGTGTGGGCCAGTGCCGAGTCCTGCTGGACAATAAAACCAGTATCTCCATGAAGCTCATCAACAGAGGAAAGCATGAAGTCTCTAAAATGTCCTGCTAGATGCTGCGTGGACTGTGGACTTCAGAAAAACCAGTGGACCAGGACCAGCAGAGGACATGGACCCAAACCATCACGGACTGTGGAAACTTCACTCTGGATCTCAGCAACATGGATTCTGGACCTCTTCACTCTTCCTCCAGAATCTACAAATGACATGAACATTTAATTCACCTTTAGAGAAGACATTGGACCACTGAGAGACAGTCCAGGTCTTTTTATCCTCAGCAGGTAAGACACTTCTGATGTCTCTGGTTCAGGAGTGGCTGAACTCAACAAGGAATGAGACATTTGAAGCTCATGTTCAGGAGTTAATCAGCTGATTAGGGTGTGACACCAGGAGTTTGCAATATTGAACCTTTTCATAATGTTCACATTTTCTTAGATGCTGAATTTTGGTTTTGCATCATCTGTAAGTTATAATCATCAAATTACAAGAACAAAGGCTGAAATGTTTCACTCTGTGATGAATCTATGTGATACATATGAGTTTATTTTATGAAATGATTGACAACAATTTGAACTTTTTCCCACAATATTCAAATGTTTTAAGTTGCACCTGCAGTAGCAGCTGCTGTGCATAAATATTAATGCAGCAGACATTGACTTCAATCCCCAGAACTCCAGAAGTTAGATACATTTATAAACTTTGTTGTCTCACTGTTTCTAAATCATTGTCACTGTTGAGATCCATTTTCATTCGACATTTCCTAGAATGTAACTTGTTCCTCAACTTTTGTGTTACTTCAACAAATCAAAACATTCGGCTCATTCAGGACATACTTGTACATTTTAGCTTCCTGAATGTTTTTCTCATTGAAAATGAACGGAGCTCTCTCCAGATCCTTCAAAGCCTTTAGGATATTTACAACATTTTACTGCTCATTTCAGCTGTTGTTCTGGTTCAGCTCCTTTAAGCTTCTATGCGCTAATCTCAGCTATTTAGTTTTTTCCTAATAATTTCAACTTTTTATCCTTTTTAGTTAATTACGACATTTTTTTAGCCTTTTTAGCCATTCATTTTATGAATTCAGCTTTTTCTACAGATTTCTAGTTTTTTTGTTAATTTCAGAATTGTTTTAATCTATTCAGCCTCTCTTTGTCTATTTCAGCTTATTCAGCTTATTTCTGACACTTTGCTGCTGCTTTCACAAGCAGTCAGCTGTTAAAATTTAACTCGCATTAACAGTTGAGCAATGAGACCTTTTCAGCTGGTTTCAGCTAAAATCATTCAGCAATAAGTATCCACACTGCACTTTCACAGGAAATAACATTTCTCTAGTTAATATACAAAGTAGTAACCAGGCTGAGTTAGTCTACAGGTTATGTTAGTAGTAGTTATCACTACGTGTAACATCATTAAAAGTTTTAATTACAAAATGAAAGTTGTAATCTGTGACCTTTGCGACAAAATGGAGCCTGCGTCTTCGCCGTGCTACACAGAGGCAGGTGATCTGTCCCTCCTGAAGCAGGGGTGGTTTTAATTATAGTGTAAAGTGAAACAGACAGGTTCACTACACAGCTGTGTTTTCAAACAACCTATAGTTTTATAAGATGTTTATTTGGAATATAATTAGTAATCACCCATGATACTCCAGTTTAATAAAGGTAAATGGTAGCAAGACTTCTGTTAAATAATTCTAAAAATACAAAACTAGTGCGTTCATGTAGTTGAAACTAGATGTTTACAGACATTATGAAAAGAAACATAACTAGTTGTTTCTCTGTCTGATATTAAATCTGAAAAACATTTCCTGTTTTAGGTCAGTTAATTACAGATTTCTATTTATTAAATGTCTACACATTAAGATTACATTGACTTTAGACAATTTGTGAATGCCCAACTGATGATGTCATGACTTTTGAAGCATTTGGTTGATTAGTTGACATCATCAGTCTTCTTCATTTATTTTTTTATTTTTTTGTGGAGTCAAGAAAATCTAAAGAAATCAGCCAAGATATCAGAAAGGAAATCATCAGCCTCCACAACTTTGGTTTATCCTTGGGTACAATTTCAAAAACAACCAAAACCAAATGCAGCATGGTAAATAATTAGGCAATTTTTAGTATTATTAGGCAGGACTACTTTTTGGGGTGAGCGATTTTCTTAGAAAGCAACACACTTGCCCTTCTGAACCAGCAGCATCTGGATATGTCTAACTGATTAACTTTTGGAGTCCACTCAATTCAAGATGGCTACCACAACTAATCAACAACAAGGCTTAACTTCTGACTGATCTACTGCCCTTAAGCTAAAATTTGATGTGGATGTAGCCGAGAGGCATCTTCAGGACATACACTGAGAACTAAGGCATCTTGCAAAATCTCGCATTATGAAATTGCATGTTTTCAAGCTTCAACCCGAACAGCCATCACCACGTCTCATCGGTAATGTACAGAATAATACAGCACGAGGAGGGCACAGCCTCTAATATCAACATGCCGTGAGCTAAACACCGCAGTAACCTACTTTCCCTTTTCTCCTGCATGCTACACACTCCAACCATCTGGACTGTTTACTAAGAACGCATCTCACGTGGAGAATCTCCCGCTAAGATGTGCACGTGTGAACAGACAGCTGCTGAGACATGCTTCGGTGTTCACATGCAAAAATCCAGGACATTCCCCACAAACCCTAACAGCAAATTAAATTAAACGCCTGGAATTCATGGAAAGAATGTGTACTGCCTGTTTCCTTTTGTGCCAGACTTTCAAACTAAAATCATCTTATCTGAGAAATGATAGAGTCATAGCCTTCTGGAACATAATTTCATGCATAATCTCAATCTTACAAGCTCTATAACAGGACTATTCAACTGGCAGCAGTGACTTCAATCCAGCCCACCAATGACTACATAATTTTTATTTTTATTGTTTCTGGGGTTGGGTTCTGTTTATTGAATTTATGATTCAATGCAATAAAACAAACACATTTTAAAGGTAACAGATCATTGTGATACTTGGTTTATTTACATAATAACTTTAATTTAATCATGTCATTTAATTTAATTTCCTGGAATATATTGCAAAAAGATCTGAAGCTCTCAACCTTGACTTCTCTAAGTGGCTTTAAACATCTGTTAAGTTCCTGGCAAAAACCACTGCAGGCATGTTCCTGTTTTTAGTTTTCTACACTGCCTTATAATATAGCTGTTTTTGTTTTTCTCACTACTTTTCCTTTTGACTGTCCTTTTGGTCGTTATTTTGTTTTCACTCTTTGTTAAGATATCATGTCTCTCTTGTAAACGAGTCCCTGAAGCTCAATGGGATTAACCTGTATAAATAAAGGTTGAATGAATGAGTTTCTGGATGTCCAGCCCCTGAGCTGCTGGCTTTCAGTTACTGTGGCTCCCTGCGCAGTTTTGTTGAATAGCATGTTCTATATAACATGAATGTCATGCTCAGCTTGTGTTGTGAATTAATCTCAGCCACTACCACACAAAATTTTAGCTAATTATCTGTGAAACTGAATTTGTGTTGGCTAATGTTGATTAGCTGTAGCTTTGTAAATGACTTTAGTTTGCACTAGACAGTGAGTTTGGGTTCCTAAAGGAGCATTAGTGCTAGCTAGCTGATGCAAATAGCAGTAACGTACTGTATTGCATTACCAACTAGGGTTGTGAAAGATAAGCCGATAGGACCGGATATCTAGTTTGACAAGCTACTTACCGGTATATAGCTACGTCTTTAGCAGCCATAAACATTGATAGCAACCAACCACAAATCCTTAGATGAATCAATTGAAGAGACGTGGACCAGTTATCGTGAGACTAGCAATCGGTTGACAGTGCGTCTCTAAAACGTGAAGCCTCACACATGCCCCGTATCTCACCATGACTGAAGACGAGAATGGATGTAAATAATAGCAATGCAAGTGCTGTCATATCTAATAAGGCAGACTATTGTTGTTTTTATTTTAACCAAATTTTATTGTCTCTAATTCAACAAATTGTTATTTTTGTAAAACTTTGGATGTTGTGGTCTCATAATCCAGAGGCTGCAAGTTTGAGCTCAGCTTGCATCAAGAAGGACGTTCAGGGTAAAACATTTGCCAAATGGGCGGCTGTGGCTGAGTGGTTAGAGCAGTCGTTCTCCAATGCGAGAGTTGGGGGTTCGAATCTACCAGCAGTCACATGCCGAAGTGTCCAAGGACAAGACACTGAACCTCATTGCCTCTGATGTGTGTCCCATCAGTGTATGAATGTGATCTAAAGCACTGATTAGTCTCTTTAGAATAATTTGTTCAGTTAGCTTTGTATAGATCTAGTAGAGTGCTGTAAGAATGGGTAAATGAGGGCACAGATTGTAGTGTAAAGCACTTTGAGTATCTTTATAAGATAGAAAGACACTATATAAGTACAGTGCATTTACCATTTACCAAATCGCTTGTGAAAGTAAACTCTTTGTGGCAAACTCTGCTGAGGGAAGCAGTCGAAAAAGATAAATTTTTTAAAACAAATTGTCCCCTGTTACGGAGCAAAAACATCCATCCATTTTCTTCCGCTTATCCGGGGTCGGGTCGCGGGGGTAGCAGCCTAAGTAGGGAGGCCCAGACTTCCCTCTCCCCAGCCACTTGGAGCAGCTCCTCTGGGGGAATCCCAAGGCGTTCCCAGGCCAGCCGAGAAACATAGTCCCTCCAGCGTGTCCTGGGTCTTCCTCTGGGTCTCCTCCCGGTGGGACATGCCCGGAACACCTCACCAGGGAGGCGTCCAGGAGGCATCCTAACCAGATGCCTGAGCCACCTCAACTGGCTCCTCTCGATGTGGAGAAGCAGCGGCTCTACTCCGAGTCCCTCCCGGATGACTGAGCTTCTCACCCTATCTCTAAGGGAGAGTCCAGACACCCTGCGGAGAAAACTCATTTCAGCCGCTTGTATCCGAGATCTCGTTCTTTCGGTCACAACCCAAAGCTCATGACCATAGATGAGGGTGGGAACGTAGATCGATCGGTAAATTGAGAGCTTTGCCTTTCGACTCAGCTCTCTCTTCACCACGACAGACCGGTACAGCGCCCGCTTCACTGCGGACGCTGCACCTATCCGCCTATCGATCTCACGCTCCAGTTTTCCCTCATTCGTGAACAAGATTTATGGTGGGGATGGCGTGCTGTTGACCTCAACTCGGGATGTTGTGAGTCGGTGGGCGGAATACTTCGAAGACCTCCTCAATCCTACTGGCACGTCTTCCACTGAGGAAGCGGAGCCTGGGGACTTTGGGTCGGGCTCTCCAATCTCTGGTGCTGAGGTCACCGAGGTGGTTAAAAAGCTCCGCGGTGGCAGGGCTCCGGGGGTGGATGAGATTCGCCCTGAGTTCCTTAGGGCTCTGGATGTTGTGGGGTTGTGTTGGCTTACGCGACTCTGCAATATCGCGTGGACATCGGGGGCAGTTCCCTTGGATTGGCAGACTGGGGTGGTGGTTCCCCTATTCAAAAAGGGGGACCGTAGGGTGTGTTCCAACTATAGGGGGATCACACTCTTAAGCCTCCCTGGTAAGGTCTATTCAGGGGTTCTGGAGAGGAGGGTCCGTCGGATAGTCGAACCTCGGATTCAGGAGGAGCAGTGTGCTGGTCGTGGAACACTGGACCAGCTCTACACCCTCAGCAGGGTCCTGGAGGGTGCGTGGGAGTTTGCCCAACCAGTTTACATGTGCTTTGTGGACTTGGAGAAGGCATTCGACCGCGTCCCTCGGGGGGTTCTGTGGGGGGTACTCCGGGAGTATGGGGTACCAGGCCCATTGATATGGGCTGTTAGGTCCCTGTACGACCGGTGTCAGAGCTTGGTCCGCATTGCCGGCAGTAAGTCAGGCTCGTTTCCAGTGAGAGTTGGACTCCGCCAAGGTTGCCCTTTGTCACCGATTCTGTTCATAACTTTTATGGACAGAATTTCTAGGCGCAGCCAAGGTGTTGAGAGGATCCGTTTTGGTGGCCTTAGAATCGCTTCTCTGTTTTTTGCAGATGATGTGGTCCTATTGGCTTCATCAGGTCGTGATCTACAGCTTTCGCTGGAGCGGTTTGCAGCCGAGTGTGATGCGGCCGGGGTGAGGATCAGTTCCTCCAAATCCGAGGCCATGGTCTTGAGCCAGAAAAGGGTAGCATGCCCTCTCCGGGTCGGGGAGGAGGTCCTACCCCAAGTGGAGGAGTTTAAGTATCTCGGGAGCAAAAACAAGGAATTGGAAATACCATCCGTCCATCTGTCTATCCAGGTTGTGAACGTGATAACCTGGAAAACGAGTGAGGTACCAACTTCCTTTTTGGTGTGTGAATGCATTTAGGCATAAGAAAGTTTCCTTTTAAAAACTGGGCTGCCAAGTCAAAATCCAAGATGGCCACCACCAAAAATACATATGCATGCTGGCCACCTCATTATTTGAGGAAATTCTTATATTGCTAAAAAGTAGTTTCCTCAAATGACTGGGGTGGCCAGAGATTAATCTATGGGACCAAGATCATACTTGCTCATTTTGATTTAGGTTGACTCCAAAAGTTAATTGGTTGTAGACGTCCATGTTGTGTTACTTTCTGGAAGTTTCATCAAGTGGTTGATGAGATATTATACTAACAGACACAAACACATCAACTAACTCAGTTCATAACTTAGTCCTAAACCTAACCCAGTGGTTAAGTTGAGACAGGTGTTACACCATATTTTCTGACCACCGTATATTGTGACCAAAGGAGGGGCTGTTGCATTTTTACATCATATTTTGCAATATCTGATAAATGGTATCATATTCTGTGACCATTCATATTTTCATAATACCGTACTCATGATATTAGTGGTCACATGTTACTTTTTATTCTTTAGAGCAGACCTGGGCATTGTACGGCCCCAGGGCCACATGCGGCCCTTTGGTTGACTCTGACCGGCCCCCGTAAGGGGAGTTACAACAAAAACATAGTTTCTAATTTTACCTCATTTGTGGACTGCATTGCTTTAATTTTGATGTTTTTTTTATTCACGTACAAAATGATGCAATATGTAAATCAAGACATGCGCAATGTGCATGATTGAATTGTTGTCACGAGCAAGTCACAAAACAACGTTAGCCCTCAAAAATGTCCACTCATGCTTTTTATTTTGTTGATTAATCATAACTAATACTTTTACCAGTTTGTCTAAACAATGATATTTACTGCTTTTAATAAAGAAATACTATTAATATTATGCAGTATTGAATTATGTCATTTTGTCCGGCCCCCCACAATATTTTCTATTTCTCATGTGGCCCCATGGAAAAAATAATTGCCCACCCCTGCTTTAGAGGAAGTAGAGAGTCAGCAGAAATAGTGTGGCTCAAGTATTTGTTTTTCTAAAAGTTACAGTGTGGTCACAATATCTGATAAGCGCTACCATATTCTGTGACCGTCTATATTTCCATAATAGTCACAATATTAGTGATCAGATTTTACTTTTTATTCTTTGGAGGAAGGAGACAGTCAGCCTCCTTCCTCCAAAGACTAAAAATTAACATCTGCCCACTAAAATCATGACTATTATGGAAATATAGACAGTCACAGAATATGATAGTGTTTATCAGGTATTGCAACGTATGATGTAAAAATGCAACAGCGCCCCCTACGGTCACAATATACAGTGGTCACACAATATGGTGTAACACCAGCATCAATCAGTTTACAAATTAAGCCCTGCCCTAACCCAAAAAAAGGTGTTCTGCCATATTAGGACTGGGCTTTGCTCCCCAAAAAGACTACGGTACCGTTCCTGACTAGGTAGGAGTTTATACCAGGAAACCCCTGAAAAGGTAACATAAACCAGGTACCCACAGAGAGAAACCACAAGTATATTATTGTCCCCTTTTTTTCTGTGGTGGTCGATAACTACCAAACGGATCTGTTGTTTCTGATCTCATCCTGACACTCTTCTTCTTCTTCTTCTTCTTCTTCTACTTCTGTTTTACTGTCCAGGTTTTAGGGTTTGAGGTGGACTCAATCAACTCTGTGCAGTTCTCCAACCACACAGGTACAGTAGGACTATGTGTGTGTGTGTTACAATTGGTGTGTGTCAGTTGACACATCTGCTGTCCCGACAAGGTTTTAGCAACAGACGTGGCCAAATCGAGGCAGATGAGTTGACGGAATAATAAATCCAGATTTTTTGGCGATCAGCACATTTCTAAGCAGCAGCTCTCAAAAGCTGAGTGAAATAAATATACTGCTCATCATGTCATTTCCAGAGTTTTAAACTAAGAATCAACTGATGTAGCTGGAGCTGCTTTGGTCAACTTTGTAAATGACTTTATGTGTGATAGGGCTTTAACAGACTATTCGAGTAATCGACGCATCGATTCCTTGGACATCTATCGAGGTTTTTAATTTCACGTCGAGTATTAGTAGTGACGTCATCACGTCGCAGTCACACCACAGAAAATAAATCAACTTCCTGTTTGGAGGACGTTGAGAACCGGTGTTACACTAAATTCTGTGACCATGTATTGTACCCTAATGTGGGTTAAACCCAACCAAGACACTTTGAGCTGAGCAACACGACACAACCAAACTTTAATAACACACAAGAGGCAGGTCTATATCACAGACGTCCATCTCACTCATGGTGTGGCCAGAACACTTACATACCGCTAAGCATTATGGGAAAGACATAACACAGTCCACTCCCTGTAACCGCTACAGAATATTGTTACCAAAGGGGGCGGTGTTGCATGCACTGTTGCAGGTGCGGGGTGGTGTCTGCCTCACTGTTTTTAGTTTCGTTTTTGACGTGCCGCACGTTTCTTTCACTTTTGCAGTTTAATAATACTGTAATAACTGCCGTAATAGTTTTGTTTTCCTGTGACTTATCTGCAGTATGATAAATGATAGGAGCATAATATATGCTCCCAATGTTTTGTTGGTCTTTTTTTTTGTAAATAATGACGTTTATGCATTTTTATTTAGTTATTTATTTTGCATCTTAAAGGGGACCACAGATAGGTTTTTAAAAAATTTATGGTATTTCTGTGGGCTATCCCGACAATGTTCATTCAATTTAATACACAAAATAATTCTTAGATAATCAATTATACCCTTTTTAATTCTGCCATTTTTAACTTTCGTTTTGAACGACCGGTTTATGATAATGAGATCTCGTGGCCACGCCCTTCAAAGATCTGCTTACATTAACTCCGCCCTCCAAAGGCAGACGAGGATGTCTGAACTCACATTACTGCCACAGAGCCATGAGCTGAGCTGAACTGGACCGCGCAACGTATTTATTGTGGGACAGATCAGACGTGTACAAGTTGTCGTGTCATTTTTAATTTTTCCTCTGTAATAAATGTCCAACTCCCTCCCTGACGTCTCCCTCCCTCTCCCTGTGCGCACGAGCTGGAGGGAGCGGATGTCACTCGCGGACACACACACATACACACACACTCACAGCGGGGCTGTCTTGTTATCTGTGTCCCTCGCTCAGCCGCGCGCCGGGCCCGGCACACACACACACACATACACACACACGGGTTTGTCAATGAGGTTTAGCGGTACGTAGTCTGTCCTGCTAATGACACATAAACCAACACACACACACACACAGCAACATCGCTGTTCATTCAAGCCTCCCATCTGAAAACTATCAATTTTAAATCTGCTTAGTGCTCCATTATCTGGGCCAGGAGGGTCAGAGAGTTAGCTGGCTAGACTCTGTGACATTTTTAGCCATGAAATCAGGAAAAACAACCGTCACGTCTTTTTATACTGAAGTGGGTTGAGCCTAACCAGGGGTTGCTAGGTGAGGGGCTGGACTCAGGTTCGAGGTGGGTTGTCCTGGCGCTTGTGACGTCACAAGCGCGATGATTTTAAAACGAAACCTATCTTATCACAGTAAAATAAATATACTTAGAGTAAATAAACCACTGGGTGCATTTTTTTGGCCTTAGGACTGTTTTTTTATGAAGTAAATACCCAAAGTTGAGTAAAAAAAACATTAAAAAGTGAATTTTGAATATGTGGTCCCCTTTAAGATCCTATGACGTCATGGACTACTCGAGTTCTACTCAAGTTTTTTTACGCTAATGTCGAGTTTAAAAATTATGTGCTCGTTCAACCCCTAATGTGTGATCTCTTGCAATATTGTTAGATCTGGCAGGATGTGTTAGTGCTCATAGAGGCTCTGCTACCACCACACCAAACTTTAGCTCAATATCTGTAAAAAATTAAAGCCATTTTTGTGTATCACAAGGTGAGTTAGCTGTGCGGCCATCTTGAATTGAATTGGCTTCAAAAGTTAATCAGTTGTAGATGTACAGTAGTCCCTCGTTACTTCACGGTTCAACTTTAATGGACTCACTCTTTCACGGGTTTTCAAAGTAAGACTGGACATGACACACAACCGACTGATTGATGGATGAGCTGCACGAGTGGCATCGATTGTTTATTTAAAATAAATTATTTTTAATTTAGCATCTGCTAAATCATTAGGTGCAGGGAGAAGCTCCCTCCTGCAGCCTATCAAAACTGAAAGACCTTGAGAAGATACTGCTGAAGCTGGTCAGAGAGTCATTATCCACTGTGAAACAAGGCTTGTACCAACATGCACTGAAAGAACACTCCGAGAGGAAGAAGTCTTTACTCTAAAAGCGACATTGCATTGCTGCAGGAGGGACTGGTGCACTATGTCATCATGAGGAAACAACATTTTGTGGAGCTATTGGAGCAACATCTTAGTTAGTTAAAGTTTGGACACAAATGGGTCTTCAAATTGTCATTGACCCTAAACATATTGACAAATTAGTTACAAAGTGATTTAAGGACGACAAAGTCAATGGCCCTCATGCACGAACCATTCGTACGCACAGATTTGTTCTTACACTGTGCGTACGAGTGATTTAGGATCATTTGTGGCATTCAACAATGTTTTCGTATCCTACGATTTTCTTCAGATACGAACAAAATTTACGAGTGGTCCGGACCTGTCGTATAATTTAGGAGCGTCAGTCTGCTGTCATCCAGACGGATCTTCTGCACGAATAACTTCATATTTCGTTATTTAGAAAATATTTTGGGTTTAAAAAAATCACGCACCATAATTATTCTTGACAATAGGTTATTCTGTTTGAATTAGAATTATAATTTTAAGTTTAATTTGTCTGGTGTGTCGCGCAGGCTTCAGTGAGTCGTGCGCTCCCCTTGGTCATCAAAGCCGCTCCTCATATTAACACCCAGGTACATAAAATCCCCATACACCGCCGCAGAACAAGTACGAATTAAGACTGATCTTGTGCCAAACACCATCGGAGCAATTGATTATTATATCTGATTCGAAATATAACCTGCAGAATGTGGTTGCGCCCTGACCAGGAGGTGCGCGATGAGCAGGAGGTGCGCGCATCATTTGTGCTGCAAAACATGTTGGCACGCATCTTGCAGCGTGGCATTTATTGTCCATCCATCTCCTGACCACCTCCTGTCATGTTGGCACGCGTCTTGACCACCTCCTTGCGCAGCAAGACGCGTGCCAACATGACAGGAGGTGGTCAATCCTTGACCACCTCCTGACCACCTCCTGTCCGTGCTGCGGCGAGATGTTTGTTTGAAGCCATTTTCAGATCAAACCATTTATTCTTGATTTCTGATACTGTACGACCCACGGGAGACAAAACATATGCACTACAATATTAATATGAAGTTAACTGTAGTTTCGAGACATTTTAAAATGCTTCTGTTGAAAAACACATCCGACACTTGCGGGGGGGTGGGGGGCAGCGGTGCGCCACGGCTCTTCTGAATAAGTGAAACTACACAGTTGTTTACACTAACATTAAAAATATTTGACCATCCGACACCTGCGGGGGGGGGGGGTAGCCACAGCGCGACTGAGAGCAGATCTCCGAACGCGTGAAGTTCCTCCTTTTACTTCATGAGTTTGAATGAATGGACACTTCCTGCTGTCTGACAGCAGGAAGCTGTGGCCTTATATGGTGTTTTGAGGGGTGGGAATTATGTAAATAACCTTCACGCGTGCACGCGCAGCTGTTTAGGACAGGTGGGATTCATTAAATATACGCACTGCATTTACACACGTTTCCTCATGATAGAAGACTTTGTTGGATCTGACGTGGCATGTTCGTACGAACGCTTCGTACGAACAAAAGTAGGAGAAATTTAGGATAAAAATACGAACATTTTCGTGCATGAGGGCCAATGTTTTGGCATGGCCATCACCAAGCCCTGATCTCAGTCCCATAGAAAAAATGTGGGCAGAGCTGAAAAGGCGTTGAGCAAGGCGGCCTACAGACCTGACTCAGTTCCACCAGTTCTGTCAGGAAGAAGGGGACAAAATTACAGAAAACTGTTTTGAACGGAAGCTCTTAATTGGTTCCAAGAAAATTCTGGTGAACTGTCAGGTGACTGAGGCAGGAGAAGCAATGTTTTACCAGCTATGTGTATAGTGGCAGTCAGATGCTGTTGACCTCAACCATGGGTAGTGGACAGAATACTTTACGGATCTTCTCGATTGAAGCTCTGCAGCAGCAGGGCTCCAGTGGTGGTTAAGATTGACCCTGAGTTCCTCAAGTCTCTAGATGCTGCTGTGTTGTTGTGGTTGACACGTCCTTGCAACATTGTGGTGACATCAATGACAGTGTCATTGGACTGGAAGACTGGTATAGTGGTTCTCCAATTCAGTAAGTTAGACTTGATGGTGTGTTTCAATTGTACAGGGGCATTACTCTCCTCAGACTAGTACCGTAATGTCTTTTCAGGGGTGCTGGAAAAGATTTGTTGATGATTGTCAAATCTCAGATTCAGGAGGAACAATGTGGGTTACTTTCTGGTCATGAAACCCTGTACAGGTAGTCCTCGACTTACGACAGAGATCCGTTCCTACTCTGCGTCGTAACCCGAATTTTGACATAAGTTGGAACATACGTAAATACTTCACCTTATACGTACAGTACTGTATTTTACCAAGCACTTAGCCTATCCTAACACAGTACCCTACGTAATTATCAAAAACCACATACATTTGGAAGCCATAATGAAGGGAAAAAAGAGTTAATAACCTACTGGTATGCTGGTGAAGCCCTTCCTCCGTCCCTCCTCCGTATCCTGTATTGCGTTTACGTCGTAAAACCGCCGTCCATAAAACAGCTACTTTTCCACAGCTGTTGCCTGTTGCTGCCGGTCCAACAAGTTTTGTTTTGTTTTTTGAATGTCCAGAGGACCAGACTTAGCTTTTTTAGAGAGTAATGAAGAGAAATGTCCGCCGCTACGTTAAAATGTAAAACCGCAAACTGCATAACTCGGCTTTTCAAAATAAATTTTATGTATTTTTTTATTATTATTTTATTTATTTTTTTATGGGAGATGTGTGTCGTAACTGCGAAACGTCGTAACTCGAGACCGTCTTCAGGAAAAGAGCTGTCCATTGTCACATATTATGTTCATAACTTACAGAAAGTGCAAAAAGCAGTGGATCTGGGCCAATTTGTTAGCCTCAGGATTCCATCTCTGCTATTTGTGAATTTTGTGATCATGTTGCCATCATCATGCCATGATCTCCAGCTCTTGTTGGAGTGGTGAAGCAGCTGGGTTGAGGATCAGCACCTCCAAATATGCTGCCATGGTTCTCAGTCGGAAAATGGTAGACTGCCCTCTCTGGGTTCATGGGAGCGAGGTGCTGCCTCAAGTGTAGGAGTTCAAGTATCTTGTGGCTTTGTTTACAAGAAAGGGGAGAATGAAGAATGGAATGTGAGGTAGACAGATGGATCTGTGCAGCTTCCACGGTATTGCATTTTCTATGGCAGCTCGATGTTTTGAAGAGGGAGCTGAGATGCAAGGCGAAGCACTTTGTTTACCAATGGGTTCTAAAGGTAGAAAATATCCATCCATTCATTATCTTTTACCCGCGTCTTCCTTTTCGGGTCGCGATGGTCACTGGTGCCCGTATCCAGTATATAATAACAATAAATATAAGTCCTAAGTTGTCATCATTGTATGTTCCCATACAATGAAGAAATTAGTTCTCTGCATATAACCCATTGAGCCTGGGATACACCCAGGTGGAGCAGTGGACAGCTATGTAAGTGCCCGGGGACCAATTAGGGACTGGGTGTCTTTCTCAGAGACACCATTACATGTGGGAATGGCAGGGAGTTGAACCGTGCCTTTCTGGTCCTAGGTCAGCTGCCCCACCTCTACCCCACCTCTGCTCCTGTTGGTTACTTTTATGACTTAATTGGTTAAAAGGTAAAAAGATTAAAATAAATAATTAAATACATAATGTTTTTATGCATCTTGTGGAGCATATATGTCCATATTTGCAGCCATGACCATGCAGCCTCTGTAGAACTTTTCTTCCAATGGTCTAATCTCAGAGTAGTTACCGTACTCTGAAAACAATTATTTTAAGCTCATTATAATTGCCGTACACTTTGCTTCAATCAGAAAAAGGTCAGAGAGTTCTTTGATGCCTGGTTTCTCACAAATTTCTTTGGGGCTTCCAAAAAGCTTTAAATTAAGCCAAGTTAGATGTTTTGGTGTTATTTAAAAACAGCATAAATTTGGCAATAATAACCTGTAGTTCTGCTGCAAACAGGGTCAACATAATTGTAGGTGTTGTGAAGGGTAAATGTTCCTGTGTGGGCGAGCTCTGGGAACACGGCAGCACTTGATGAGATGAAAGCTGCAGTTTATAGTTGAAATTTTGTCTGGTTGTTTCCATTTTCTTATTTATCATTTTATCAGAGTTACCCTATAAATATATTTTTTTCAGTACTTGCGTTTTACATATCAGGGCGCAATAAAATCAAGTGGTACACTGATGTGCCCTGTTGTTGAGGGATTTGAATAGTAAATGTACAAACTGGATTCCACAAAAAAGTTGGGACACTAAACAAATTGTGAATAAAACTGAACGCAATGATGAGGAGGTGCCACCATCTAATATTTTATTCAGAATAGAACACAAATCGCAGATCAAAAGTTTAAACTGAGAGAATGTATCATTTTAAGGGGAAAATACGGTATGTTGTTTCAAAATTTCATGGCATCAACAAATCCCCAAAAAGTTGCAGTGATTATACTGGTTACTTATTCATGAGTCTAACAGCCTCATGGTAGAAGCTGTTCCTCAGTCTAGTGGTTCTACACTTAATGCTCCTCAACCTCCATCCTGAGGGAAGTGGGGCAAAAAGTGTGTGTGCTGGGTGAGTGGGGTCCTTCATGATGCAGGTGGCCCTCTTCCTGCATCTGGAGGTGTAGATGTCTGTGATGGTGGGGAGACTGACTCCAACAGACTCTGTGCAGCCTTCACCACTCTCTGCAGAGCTTTTCTTTCTGCAGCTGTGCAGCCTCCATGCCACACGTTGATGCTGGAGCACAGGATGCTCTCCACTGCACACCTGTAGAAGGAGGTGAGGACTGAGCTTCTCAGACCAGCTCGTCTCAGCCGTCTGAGGAAGTAGAGTCTCTGATGACCTTTCTTGATCAGGCTGGTGGTGTTGTTGCTCCAGCTGAGGTTATCATTCAAGTGTACACCCAAGTACTTGTAGCTGGAGACCACTTCCACCACTGATCCACCTATGTTCAGTGGGGTGTGGGTGTGTTTGTTCCTTCTGAAGTCCACAATCATCTCCTTTGTCTTCTTCACATTCATGTGAAGGTTATTCTCTTTGCACCAGCTCTCCAGGTGTTCCACCTCCTGTCTGTAGCTGGACTCATCATTGTTTGTGATGCATCCCACCACAACTGTATCATCTGGAAATTTTACAATAAGACTTTACTTTTCTGTAGGTACAGTATGGCGTTCTTTTATTGCTGATGGGACTTGTTGCCAAATTACTCCAGTTTGAACTTATCTGTCCAAAGTACATTCTCCCAGAAGTTTAATGGCTTGTCAATGCGTATGTTGGCAAATTTCAGTCTAGATTTTTATACGCCTGTCGAAGGCAGGACATACAAAGTATCATGGGATAGTCTCCATCCATTTGTCTGTCCACACATAAGATTTCTCTTGTCCTGCCCATAACTTCTGATTCACTTAAGATTATTTAACAAAACTTTAAACATTCATTCATCCTCACCAGACACAATACCATGTATAATTTTCATCACCCTAATAATAATAATAATAATAATAAATTCAATTTATAACGCACTTTTCATTAGTGAAAATCTCAAAGTGCTACACACATTGAATGCTACACACATTCATACACCGGTAGCGGCAGACTACCATGCAAGGTGCTTTCCAGTCCTACCGGGAGCAACTCGGGGTTAAGTGTCTTGCCCAAGGACATAACGACACATGGTATGGGGAACCGGGATTCGAACCGCCAACCTTCCGATTGGGGGACGACTGCCATTACCCTATCTTCAAGTTCAAGTGCACAAATCAAGATCAAATTTAAATCAAGGTCTTTGCTAGTCCAGTCAGTGCATAACTTCTGATCCAGGTCATATATTATACAAGGACTTTGCTTGTGCAGACCATCGCTATAGATTGCGGCATATAATGTGCCATATGCGGTGCACTCATTTTGATTTGGTGCACACCTCTTTCATCTTCTCTTTAGTCTACTTTTGCTCAAACACTGACTGATTGTGGGATTAACCCTGATGAACCTTGAGCTTGGAGTTCACCTCTGATCTCAATGGAAGTTGTTCTGGGCTCTTTTGTTACCATTCCTTTTTAATTTTTCCTCTTGTGAACATATTCAGAAAAGGTTGTCTCCAGTCCTGTGGACCTTAACCTTATGAATAATTTGGGTGGCTGTAGTCACAGGAACAACAAACTGCTTGGAGATAGTCTTATATTCTGAGACAACTATGGTATCTTCTTAGGTTTCTGTGAACCTTTGTCGGTTTTTCTTTCTTTAACAAAGAGGTAGGAACAAATTTGTCAGTGTACATAGGAATGACGGAGTTGAGAGCTGAGAACTCCTCCATCTTTGGTGTAAATTTATCTGACTGACCTTCATATAAAAATGCCAGAGATGCCTAATCAAATCTTGTGTATTGGAAACGATGATTTGTAATCTCTATGTGCAGAGAGAATAATTCGGTGTGACATATTGAAGTAGACCTCTGAAAAGGGAGAGCAAACATGATCACATTGAAATTTGAAAGTGGAAACAAATGAATGAGAGTGAAAAACATCAGTGAGGAAGATGGAGTGACGCGGCACAGCAAACCGCAGCAGGCGTTGAGATTGCGACAGCAGCGTTTGGTGACGACAGAGCCAGCTCTTATCTGCTCTGCCTTCATTCTTTCTCACACTCAGCACTGCTTTGAATGCTCATCTCTCTTTCTTAGACCCTTTGGCTTTCCCCTGGCTTGTTGCTTAGCAACTTGATCTCTCTCCCCCACCACCCACCCACCCACCTCCAAACACCATCACCATGTGACTCGGCTGTGACTCACCTGAAACCCGCATCATCAGCCCTCAGCAAGCATGTCAGACAGTCAACATGGTGCTCACGTCACACAAATGATGCAAAAAGGTTTTTAAATTACCTGCGTACCACACACAGAAACTAGGAGTGTTTGTTGGGGGTGGTCTTCACCCGTCCAAACAACTTCCCTGTTCCTGTTTGTCAGTGAATAGCACAGAGTTTTGGTAATCAAAGTAATACAACAACATAAAAGTATACTGATTCATCCAGGTAGAAAAATCCAACAAAGTTAAGTCAGGTCCTCTGGATGGTTTCTTTTTGTTGAAATAATATGTCTTTCATCCAAAAGACTTCATCAGTTCGAGGAGCCACAACAAACTCAGTCTTTTAAACAGCGCCTCCACATAGTGGGTCAACCAGTTTGATGGTGCTCAGATGATTTCTGGAGTCCGCCCTCTCCCCCGTCAACTTGTTTGAGGCAGTCATGGCCAAAGTGGTTCAAAACATCAAAGATCATGCTCAATAATCCAGGTAGAAAAAATCCAACAAATTTAAGTCAGGTCCTCTGGACGGTTCTTGTTTTTGAAAGAAACAAGCCTGAAGAAAAGACTCATCCATCTTTTACAATATTTTGAAACACAATAACTGAGCTCTTCTTTCTGTTTCCTTTCTGTCTAAGGTTATTCTCATTGGAAAGGCCAGCAGTTGACAGCAGACGAGCTGCACGTTCTTTATGAAGGAATCAAACTGAACAATGTGCACCACTACGACTACGTTTTAACAGGTGGGTATCAGGTTTTCATTATGATGCTAGTGTGTTTACCACTGAAGCTTTACCAGCTTTAACATAAATGTTATTTAAATATTTTAATTGTTTTTAGTAAAAATTTGTCATAAATACAGGTTGACCCAAAGATTTGGTGTTGGGAGTAGATGAGACCGGGCACCAGCATATTCTCTGAGTTCTGACAGATTGGGCAAAATCTTTTAAAAAAAACTGATATTATATGGAGTCAACTGTTTTTTAATAAAATACCTCATAAATCACCAAACAAATTTTAATTAAACTCTCAAAGTAATTATTAAATATACATCCATCCGTTATCTTTACCCGCTTCTTCTTTTTCGGGCCATGGGGGTCACTGGTGCACATATCCAGCAGTCACTGTGGGACGCCCTAGACAGGTCTCCAGTCCATCACAGGGACACAGAGACAAATGAGACAAACAATTACTCACTCTCTCACTCACATCTAGAGACATTTTAGAGTTACCAGTCAGACTAACATGCATGTTTCTGATCCATGGGAGGAAACCAGAGTACCCAGAGAAAACGCACGGAGAGAACATGCACATATACAGTACAGTATGTGTAT
>JBBPBX010062384.1:0-12861 GCA_038048925.1 Garcialebias charrua | reverse complement strand
ATATATATATATAAATGATGTGCTCTGACTGATGTGTGGCTGGTTTGTGTATCCACTTCAAACGACTCGCCACGATGGACGCTGAGTGGAAGAGACTTCCTGTTGGTCACCACATCCAGGAAGTGTGGGCTAGCCAAGATGGCGGAGTGAGTAGACGCTCTCTACCGAGATCTGCACAAAAAACTCATATAACGCGGTAAAACCCTGTCTATATGAACACCAGCACTAATAATTAATTAAAAGATAATAGACACAACAGTTACAACAGAATGCCGAACCATAAAGGAGCGAAGAGAGGACTAGAAACGTTTAAGTCCAGGCTTGCGTCTGAGACGGCTAACGTGGCTAATGAGGCTAATGCTACAATCGGCAACGTGTTATTTAACAACTGCCACAACTACGCAGCTGCTTCCTTAACTCTGACAGTGAATGAAGAAGAAATTGACGACTTTCCTGCACTACCTGTCACTCCTCTGAAATCGCCAGCTCCGAAGAAGGTGATGTATGAACGCAGCAACCCAGACCCATCTGCTACAAATGAGATAATAGCCAGCCTGTCTGCGCTAATAAACACCAGGTCTGACAACCTAGAGAGCATGGTGAAGGAGAATACGCTAAAGATTGAGGGTCTCAAAAAGACTATTGACTTCGTATGCGCTGAAGTGAATGATGTGAAGAAGAAAGTGAATGTCCTGGAAAAAAAAGTAACAAGAGAGGAAGGTCGGGTAGACAACTGCCAGCAGAGGCTTGCTGAGTTGGAAAGATATTCCAGGAGGTGGAATCTCAAACTACAAGGAGCTAAAGAAACAGAGAGAGAAGACATAAGAAGAAAAGTGATAGAAATCTGCCAGTCAGTTCTACCAGAACATAAACACAAGTTGGCTGATGTCATCGACACCGTGCACCGACTTGGAGCCAAACGACCAGGAGACACCAAACCCAGAGGGATCATCATTCAATTCACCTCCAGATTCCTCCGAGATGCTACATGGAAAGCAGCCAAAACATCTTCGTACCTGAGGGACAACCATCTGAGATTCACTGAGGACCTGTCCAAGGATGACAGAGAACGACGCAATAAACTGTGGCCCATGATCGACAAAGCCCGCAAGGAAGGCAAACCAGCTTACTTCGTTGGAGGTCGTGGCTTTATCAGCGGAACAGAAGTCTTCCCCCCTTCATCTAATCCGTAAAAATGATCATTTCGCCTATTCATTTACACGTTGTGTCTGGACTACACTCTGCTTTCACTTTTAGTTCCTTTTTAATATTTTATATCCACCTGTAGTCAACAGATAATTTAGTTTTGAAGACTTACCTTGTTCTTGTTGTAAGAATTTAAAATACTACAGTTAAACCAAAATAGATAGCAAAGTGTTATTTTTCCTTTGTTTCTTTTTTATTGTAATTATTTAGTCAGGCTACTTACTGCTTTACTACTTAAAGTGTGCAGCTCTCGGTCCCCTTTCTTTGCAAACACACCCTTACCTTTAAAAGTTTAGTTCTTGTTCTTTGTTTGTTGTTGTTCTTTTCAAGTAACTTTGTCTGTTTCATTAGTATCTCTCAACGCCAGGGGGTTAAGACAAACAGGTAAACGCAAAGCATTATTCTTATTTGCCAAACAACTTAAAACTGATTTTTGTTTCTTTCAAGAGAGTCATTCTACATCTACTGATGGTAATTTTTGGAAATCACAATGGGGAAATGAAACGTGGTTATCTCACGGAACTGAGCGTTCAGCTGGTGTCGCCACACTTAAAAATAATTTTTCTGGAACTATATTACATACTGATCGTGACACCCTAGGTCACTACATCTGCTCAGTAATTGAATGCTTTAACAATACCTTTATTGTAGTTAATATATATGGTTATAATAATAAACCAGAAAACGACAAACTATTGGAATCTTTAGAAGACAGAATTACCTTTTGGCTCTCCAAATACCCAAACTCAATTATTTTAATTGGCGGGGACTTCAACATTACCTTAGACAATACGAAAGACAGATGGCCGCCTAAGCGACAGACCTCATACAGTGCCACTTTAAAAAAATTTATGGAGAAATTCAATGTTATAGATATATGGAGAGAAAAATTCCCAGATGACAAAATGTTTACATGGAGCAATAAAACAGGGTCCAGACAATCCCGTATTGATTTTTGGCTTATTTCCAAATGTATTAATAAAGACAACATTGCTGTTAACATTCTTGCCACCCCTCTTACTGATCATAGAGCTATTCAAATTAACATCCAAATTTATACTCCTGATAATACACCTTACAAATGTGCTTACTGGAAACTAAATAACTCATTGCTAAAGCATGAAATAGTTAAAGCTCATATTAATAAATTAATTATATTTTATTGGACTAAGGCTAACAAGGAAGGGTGTTTCTGCAGCAATTGGGAACTTCTCAAATATGAAATTGGCAAATTCTTAAGACGTTATGGAAGTCAGATTTCTAAATTGAAGAAAGCTGAAGAGGAAGAAGTCATAAGCAAAATCACCTCCTATTACCTAAAATCCCCAGAAGACGTTTCGGAGGAAGATAAATTAAATTTAATAGAACATCAAAACAAACTGGATGCCTTATATAAACACAAGGCTGAAGGCGCCTTCATCAGATCCAGGAAACGATGGCTGGAGGAAGGAGAACAAAACTCTGCTTACTTTTTTAGGCTAGAAAAATACAGATCAAAAATAAACTCTATTTACCAACTAAATATCAATGACATTACCTCCAACAATCCTAAGGAAATTGCAACTTTTTGTGCCAAATTTTACTCTAATTTATACAGCTCAAAATATAATAAAGAGATATCAGTATCATTTCTTAACAATATTAAAAATTTAAAAACTATTGACGTAGAGGATGGTGACTACTGTGACAACCCATGGAGGAAATTTCTAAAGGCATCAATGCACTGAAGGCCAATAAATCCCCTGGCACAGATGGTTTATCTGCTGAATTTTATCAATCATTCTCTAATCATATGGCTCCATTTCTTTTACAGGTATTTCTAGAAAGTATAGAGAACAACAGTCTCCCTCCTACCCTGACTCAAGGCCTAATAACACTCATTCCAAAACCAAACAAAGACCCACTCTTTATTGATAATTGGAGACCTATATGTCTACTCAATAATGATTATAAGATTATGGCTTCAATACTAGCTAACAGAATTAAAAAGGTTTTGGACACTGTTATTGACGAGACACAGTCAGGCTTTATGAGAAACAGACACATCTCTAACAACATCAGACTAGTTCTAGACTTACTTGATTATTCATATTTGGTGCCCGATGATAGTTTTATTCTTTTTCTGGATTTTTATAAGGCTTTTGACACAATCGAACATCAATTCATTTTTCAATCTTTAGAAAAATTTGGTTTTGGCCCTTTTTTTTGTAACGCTGTCAAAACATTATACTCCAATTGTAATAGTGCTATTAAATTGCCAAACGGCACAACCCCTAGATTTGACCTAAAACGTGGAATTCGCCAAGGATGCCCCATCTCTCCATATTTATTCTTACTTTGCACTCAAATCCTTACAACTCATGTCTCCAATAGTTCTGTACAAGGAATCAGCATAGCTAATAAAGAGCTCATAATCAGCCAGCTGGCTGATGACACCACATTATTTTTAAGAAATGCAAACCAGATCCCCCTTGCCTTAGAGGTGATTAATACCTTTTCCAAGGCCTCCGGCTTATTTTTAAATTTAAAAAAATGTGAATTGCTAGCAATTAAGGATTGTCTTGCTAATGTTATTTGCAATATCCCTGTTAAACAAGAAGTTACTTATTTAGGAATTTTAATCTCTAAAGACCAAAAATTAAGATGCTCCTCTAATTTTACTCCAATTATGCAGAAAACCAAAAATAAATTAAACCAGTGGCTTCAGAGGGACTTATCTCTAAAAGGTAGAGTGTTGATTACCAAAGCTGAAGGATTATCCCGATTGACATATGCTGCTCTCCCCTTATATTTAGACAACAAAATCTGTAAAGATATTGATCGTATGATTTTTAATTTTATATGGAAAAATCGTACACACTATATAAAAAAAACTGTTATTATGAATAATTATGAATCAGGTGGACTTAACTGTCTGGATTTCTCTACTTTAAATAACACATTCAAAATTAAATGGGCTAAACACTTCCTTAAAAATCCAACTTCTATCTGGAACCTTATACCAAATTACGTTTTCTCGTGCTGTGGTGGCTTTACCTCATTTTAAAATGTTGAGAAACTTCCTGTAAAACTTTCATCTTTCCATAAGCAGGTGCTCTTGGCGTGGATGCTCATATATAAACATAACTTCTCACCTCACAAATACCTCATCTGGAACAACAGAGATATTTTATTTAAAAATAAATCACTATATCTTGAAACTTGGGTTCAAAATGGGATCCTACGGGTGGCTCAGCTGGTTAATAAGGAAGGTCAATTAATCAATTACAATGAATTCTAAGCCCTCTCTGATACTTCTGAGGCTACCCAGTGTCGCGCTCCTGCCACGTGGCCCCCTGGTGGGTGTTCCTCTGCCTGCGGGCGTGCCTGGGGCCCTCACTATCTGGGGCTGGGCGCTTGGGCGTTTGTCAGCTCGGCCTGGTGGCTGCCTTTATCAATTCAGTGAGGACAGTGAGAGGGCGAATTTATAACAGGATAAGCCATAAGCCGTGTTTCCATCAAGGTTTCTAGCTGCGCATTTTGAAGTATCGCAGCAGAAAAGCTTAATGGAAACGGCAAAATGCGCAGTTACTTCCTCAAATTCGCCAAAAAGTTTATACGCTCGCTTGAGGTGGTTTTTGGGAGCTTCGAAAATGAGCAGATGCGCAAAACGACAGATGGAAACAGATTTTCCGACACAGTTCTGCCGTAGCGAACATTCACGTCACGTGACTGATCAGCTGTTTCCGCTCCGGACAACATGTAACATCGCTAAAACTAGTTGGCATGACAGAATAAATACAACTTGCCCGATAGCAACACATACCTGAAATATTCTCTCCATTTTGACGAGATGTGTGGCCGGGTTCTGTTTTCAACCGCTACTTCCTGTTTACTGTAGACATGCGCAGTGCTGACGTCTGACGTAATGACGCTGACGTCTGACGTAATGACGCTGACGTCTGACGTAATGACGCTGTGCGTGGCTTGGTAGAAGCGCTTCAAGCCAGTAGATGGAAACACTTCTGCTTCGCATTAATTTGTATTTACATATTTGCGAGATTTCAAAAATTAGCTCAAAATTCGAAATGAAAATGGATGGAAACACAGCTATAGACACACACTAACATATGTAAATTGGAAACTAACACCCCCACATACTTGGGATAACACGTACCTGTGACCCATTCAAAGTTCAGTGTGAAAACAGAGCTTACAGAAAACACACACACATCCTACTGTATGTAAATTGACAAGTCACACTTCACACATTGATAGCAGGGACCTGTCAAAGTCTTTGGTAGTCTAGTTCACAAACGAGGCTCCTCTGTTCTCAACTCTTATCAGGTGTGAGACGCCTGGGAACCAAACCCAAGGCCGCACCATAAGTTTTAGAAAGTTGAAATCTTAGACCTCCTCCTGCTTAACGATGGTTTCTCTCTTTTTACATAAATCGCCTCCTTCACTGAATTGATAAAGCTCCTCGGATGAGAAGCGAAACGTCTTGTTTGCTACAAATAAAGTCCAGTTGTTCTGTATTGAACGCCTTTTTTGAATTATTAATAAAGCCTTCACAGAAAGACGTGAGCTCTTGATCAGAGCTGAACTTTACCTTCCACCAGGAGGCTGAACTCACGACGACAGAAAAATAAATTAATCAAGCCCACGGCGTGTGTTCCTTTCGTTTAATCTGATGGCAAAATGAGACTATTTACAGGGAAATGATCTGTACAAAATGAAGATAAAAAACAAACTGTTGCAAACATGTAATTTAACAAACAAATGCAACAAAACAGTGGAGAAAAATAAACTGAGGTATCCAAAGTGTCCTTGTCTGCACGACTTTTAACGTGAATAAAAAGATAACGAGGGCCTCGTTTTTAAAAACTTTTACTGAACTTTGCATCTTTTTATCAAAACTTTCCTACAAATATCCTGATGCTGCTCAATAATCAGGTGAAAAGTCAAACTAAGTGGAGTCAGGTCCTCTGGAAGGACTAAAAATTAAAATATATATATTGTTGAAACATTTCATCTTTTATCCAAAAGACTTCTTCAGTCTGAGGAGCTGCAACAAACTCAGTCTTATAAATATCACCTTCTCATAGTGGATCAACCAGTTTGATGGTGACATCCAGAACTAGCTGTTCACATGAACATCAGCCTGATGACCTGACCCTAACTGGGCCTTCCTGAAAGCAGAGAAGAAACTCAAACAGGACATCAGGTGAAAAGGAGGAACCCAGACCAGTGGTCATGTGAGTTTCAGAGAACCTGACATGTTGATTTCTTTTCTATTCAGTTTATTTATATAGCGCTAAATCACAATAAAGTCATCTCAGGGCACTGAACAGGAACATTCACATACATAGAAAAGCCAATTAGTAAAGTTCTCTATCTAAGGAAGCAGCAGACAAGTTGAATCTTCACTTCATCACAGTCTCCCATCCTGAACAAGCACAAAGGAGACAGTAGAAAGAAAAAACTCTCTTTTAACAGGAAGAAACCTCCAGCAGAACCAGACTCAGGACAAGCAGACTTTGACCAGCTGGGTTTGAGAGGACAGGACGTCCCAGTGGTTTTTAAACCACAAAATACATTACAGACTGGTTCATCCCAAAGATCCAGTCCCCCGGCACAAACAGAGTAATATTGTGTATGTTGTTCAGTGTCAGGAGGGTGATCAGTCATCGGGGAAACTAAACAGCCACTGGCCAAAAGGATGGTCCAGCACAGAAGATCAACATCATCAGGTCAGGACTCTGCAGTCTACACTCATCTCCAGGTCAGAGGTCACTCTTTCAGGGATGAAGATGTTTAACCATCAGGGTGCTAATGATCCATCGTTAGGCTGATGGTCCTCCTTGATCACGTGAGCAGCTGGTTTTGGCTGTCAGCAGCCAACTGGTTGATCCACTGTGAGAAGGTGCTATTTCTAAGACTGAGCTGAATACAGCACCTCAGACTGATGGTGTGATCATACCGAACAGCTTTTCAACCTCCAAAAAGCTCGTCACGCACGCAAGTGGACGCACTTTGTGTCCAGACCAAAAAGCCAGAACGCGAAACTGCTGCGAAACTGCTGCGGGGTGTGTGGGAGGAGATTACCGGTGTACCGAGTCGTCACTGCACTCCGCCAGGCGAGGAGCTTTTTATTTCTGTCTCTGTGGAGCAGACTTGACTGGTCGTGAAGGACTTGTCGCGAACACACAGCTACAATGAGTTTCTCTTCCATAGTCCATGACTCCGCGGGTTTTTTCTGTGTCCCACAAACAATACGTCACACAGTTGCGCAATAACCGTCCCCTCGTTTCCGCGTCACATAGCGGACTATCCCCCTCCTCCCCCCGACTCTCCCTGATTGGTTGACACACCAACCAATCAGGGAGAGTTGAGCGGCGTTTGAAAGTTTGAACGGCGAAATCTTCAGCATGCTGAATGCGCGGTTTGGAGGCTGAAGCCGGTTCACATGCACGGAAAACGCTTTCCAGCACGCTCAACACGCATGCAACGTGACGCCCGACGCGGCTGGAAGCGCGTCCCACATTGACTTTGCATGTAAACTGGACGCTCCTGCTGCTGAAAAGCTGTTCGGTGTGATCACACCATGAGGAAGTCTTTTGGACGAAAGACGAAACGTTTCTACAGTTTATTATTTTTTCTGCGTCCAGAGGACCAGAGTTGTTTGTCAGACTTTCCAACAACTCTTCATTTGAGGATAAACTAAACAGTTTCCAAGAGGATTTTTTATTAATTTAGGAAAATAATTTGTGGATAAATTAATTTGGCAACAAGTCCATAAACACAAAGTTAGAGTGTTTATATAAAAGCGTGTGCGTTCAACTCGTTCTGTGAATCATGTAAGAGCGAGTTGTCCTCATGTGTCTCCTGCTGTCCGTAAAGGAGACTCAAGTGTTGCTCGTTCACCGAGCTGCTGCTGTCACGACACACTGCAAACAGTTAGAGTGAGGAAACGCCATCGTGTCAGCAGCTTCTGTTTCCAGTACACAAAGTATTTTCTCACACGTTTGTCTCCAACTAGTCGCAGCCCAGTGACGAACAAACTTAAAGTTGTTCTCGTGTAAACAATCATTTCACCAGCTCACCCGTTCCCTAACTCGTACAACACGACCCGACCTTTTTATTAAATACTATAAAGCTAGAGCAACTTTGGTGTACCAATACTACACAGGCAAACAGTACAAAAAGTGTTCAGGTACTTTTCATCCAAGCGTATTTTGATTGTAGATCGTGGCTTTGTATTATTTGTATAAACACTCAAACACTAACTACCAGCAGTGCTCGCAGTACCAAGTACATGCTTCTCCTCTAGATTTATTCCACATACGACAGACGTCTTCATAAATACGTTGCATAAAATGTTAAAGCCGCAACATTGCACGTGAGGATCAAAGGAAACGTACGACGAGTGCATTTACAGGAAGTCTGCCTCCACGTGTCGTGCTCCTGCCGTGCAGAGGCAGCGAGGGGAGCCGAGGCAGGAGTGTGTTCAGTGTAAGGCTTCAACATGTCGGTGTCCGCGCAGCTCACGCTCTGTTTGGGGGCGGGGTCATGGTGGACGAAGGCTTGTTTGTTCTCAGTTTGAAGAGGTGGACTGAGCTGCAGCTCCAGGAAGTGCTGGCATCACGGCTCTCCTCAAAGTTCTGTGCACGTGGTCACGGCTCAGGCCACGCCTCCACTCGGGCCGGACGCCACGCAAAATAAGTTACTTTGTTGGTTTTCATATAAAATGTGAGTTCAAAGTAGCAAGCAGCAGTAGACGAGGCTGGTGAGGCAGGATGTTCAGAGGCTCTGAATCGCTTCAGACCAGAAGGAGGACGAGACCAGCGGTGGGGGGTGTGGTGGTGTGGTGGGGGAACTCGCTCAAGCGCGAGACTGAAGGCGACTCTGAATGAAGCTCCGGACGCCTCCGATGGGCCGCGCGTCCGTCTGGTGTTTCCTCCTGTCGATGAAGGAGATGAGGCGCGCCGTGTCCAGGCAGCCCTCGGCTCGGACCCGCCCGTCGCCCGGGCCGGCCTGCAGCCACGGGTCCTGGAGGCAGAGCCCAGCCGGGGGTCTCCTGCTGGGGTCGGAGCGGAGGAGCAGGCACACAAAGTCCCGGGCCGCCTGGCTCACCCCCTGGAAGTAATCCCTGGGGAAGCTGAAGTCCAACTTGCAGATGTTCAGGCAGGTTTCCTCCGCGCTCTCGTCCAAGAAGGGGGAGGCGCCGCTCAGCAGCACGTAGGTCACCACGCCGAGACTCCACAGGTCAGAGGTCAGCGACACGGGATCTCCCAGAACCAGCTCTGGGGGGGCGAACTCGGGGCTGCCCAGGAGAGGGTGGATGTAGTGGGCGCTGTTCAGCTGCACGGCATCACCGAAGTCCGTCACTTTGACTGTCGGCTGGCCGCTGGAGCTGTGGGAGACCAGCAGGTTCTCAGGCTGCAAAGAGAGCAAAGACAAAGTCCACGATCAGCGTGTGACGACAAAAGACTGCACCCAGACCCGAGGGAGCAGGTCTGAGCCACAGTGTCTAATAATAATAATAATAATAATGAATTCAATTTATAACGCACTTTTCATTAATGAAAATCTCAAAGTGCTACAAGGAGCAACAGAATTAAATGTCAATAAAACAAATAATAAAACAATTAAAATCAATAACAGTATCAGCTAAGATCAAAAGTAGAATCATGAGGAGGTAGAGTATGCTCGGTTGAAAAGAAAGGTCTTCAAGCCGCTCTTAAAGTCAACCACAGACTGTGGGGCTCTTAGACAGTCAGGAAGAGAGTTCCACAGGCGGGGGGCAGCCACACTGAAAGCCCGGTCTCCCATGGTCCTTAATTTGGTTCTCGGAATGTGAAGGAGATTGCTGTTCTGTGACCGCAGCGAACGGGTGGATGAGTATGGAATAAGAATATCCTTCAGATAATCTGGTGAAGTTCCGTGTAAGCATTGATGTGTAATGAGAGCAGTTTTGTACTGAATTCTGTAGGCGACAGGAAGCCAATGAAGGTTATGGAGAATGGGCGTAATATGTTCAAATTTACGAACTCTCAACAAGATCCTTGCTGCACTGTTTTGAATATATTGAAGTTTCTGAAGGTTTTTGCCAGGGATTCCAATAAACAGGGAGTTGCAGTAGTCGAGCCTGGAGGAGACAAAAGCATGGACGAGCTTCTCAGCATCGGAAAAAGTTAGGGATGGGCGAAGTCTGGAGATGTTTCGAAGATGGAAGAAGCAAGTTTTAAACAGATGCTTAATGTGATTTTCAAATGTAAGATTGGAGTCCATTTTTATTCCAAGATTAGTAACAGAGGTGGAGAGGGGGATGTCTTGTCCAGAAAAGGAAAGTGTTGTTATAGGAGATGTTTGTACCTGGTGAGGGGTGCCAATCAGTATGGCCTCAGTCTTGGAGCAGTTTAATTGAAGAAAGTTCTGATTCATCCATGCCCTAATTGCCTCCAGGCAGGCAGAGAGGGCAGTGAGTGAAGATGGAGATGACAAGGTGGAAGATGAGGATGCTCCAGTCCTGATGTAAAGCTGTGTATCGTCGGCATAACAGTGAAAAGAAATGTTGAACTGATTAATAATTTGACCTAAAGGCAGCATGTAAAGGGAAAACAGCAGGGGCCCCAGAACCGACCCCTGAGGGACACCACAGGAGACACAGACTGTCTGGGATAGGGGTGAACGATTAATCGCATTTGCGATTATCTCGCGATATGTTAAAACGCGATTCTCTAATCGCACGGGCTGCGATTTGACTGGTCACGTGACTTGGTAGTGAACCGCTCTGGCCGCGTGCAGCTCTGAATGGAGCAAGGAGGAGACTGCGCTCCAACACTGTTGCTTCAGGCTCGACAGAAGTCATAAAAGTTATAAATTCAGGTAAGTTAGCTTGTGTAAACGTGAATCTGAGCTTAGAGGCTGAAACACCGAGACCGCGAGCTGGTCACGTGACTTAGTAGTGGCCGCGCCGAGCAGCAGGAGCTCAGCTGAGCGAGCAAAACAGAGCAGGGCGGAGGAGGAGACTGTGCTCCAACATTGTTGCTTCAGGCTCGACAGAAGTCATAAAAGTTATAAATTCAGGTAAGTTAGCTCATTTAAACGTGTATCTGAGCTTAGACGCTGAGACACCGAGACTGAGCGCGAGCTGGTCATGTGACCGCCGGGTCTGTTTTGACGGTGCCCGGTTAGCAGCTAGCTCAGCAAGCTAACGTTCTGCGTGAAAAAGCGCATTAATTATCTGATTAAAAAAAAACAGTTGTGTCGTTAGTGATATGAATTAATACAGAACCAGTAAAAATAATCGCATTTTAAATTTATAGAAAAATAATCGCAATTAGATTATTTTCCAAAATCGTTCAGCCCTGGGACGTGGCGTTGCCAAGACTAACACATTCCAGCCTATTGGAGAGGAAAGATTTGAACCAGTCCAGGACTGTGTCGCAGAGACCGACCTCCACATGAAGACGGTGGAGGAGGATACTATGGTCCACAGTGTCGAAGGCTGCAGTGAGGTCAAGGAGGACAAGGATGGAGGGAGAGCCAGTGTCAGCAGCCAAGAGGACATCATTGGTAACCCTCAGCAATGCAGTCTCTGTACTGTGAGCTGCCCTGAATCCAGACTGGAACTTCTCATACAGGGAGTGTTGTTGTAGGTGGTCCTGCAGCTGAGCAGCAACAGCTTTTTCCAGCACTTTAGACAGAAAAGGGAGGTGTGAAATTGGGCGGTAATTAGAAAAAATGTCGGGATCCAAATTAGATTTTTTCAGAAGAGGCCTAATGATGGCGGTTTTTAGAGGCAGTGGAACATGACCAGATTGTAGAGACTGATTTATTATTTGAGTGATAAGTGGGCCTATTGCAGAATGATTGGTTTTTATGAGAGACGAGGGGAAAGGATCCAGGGCGCAGGATGAAGGCTTCATTTTCTTGATGATGGCCTCCACCTCACTCTGAACAACTTCGTCAAAGCTGTTTAGGGTCCCAGAATGCAGACGGGTGGGTGGCACACTGAGAACGGGGAGGTTGTGGAGCTGAGATCTGATAGTGTCAACTTTGGTTTTAAAAGATGAAAGAAACAGGTCGCATTTTTGAGCAGAGTCCTCAAGAGTTTGCTTAATGGGATTAAGCAGACGAGTGATTGTGGAGAAGAGCTGTTTAGAGTTTCCAGGGCAGGTGTTGATGATGTTAGAATAATATTTGGAGCGTGCTTCTTTAAGAGAATAGGCGTATGCTTTCTGATGTTCTTTATATGCCTGCTTATGCACAGACAGACCAGATGATTTTACACGTCTCTCAATAGCACGGCCAGTTGCCTTCATCTTGCGCAGCTCATCAGTGTACCAAGGGGCTGAGCGCGAGAAAGACACCAGTCTTGTCTTTAAGGGGGCGTGTAGGTCCAGGAGCTCCCGAAGAGATTGGTTGTAGTAATCCACAGAGTCATCTGCAGATGAATGATTGACAGCGGTCAGGGTGTGAAGATCGGCAGACAGAACATCAAGGGAAATGTTTTTAAGGTCACGGAACTGGATGGGTCGTTTTGGGTTTGAAGCAGGCGAAGATGAAGGCACTTCCAGGGAGATGACCCTGTGATCTGAGACACCCAGGTCATATACAGATAAGTTATTGATGAGTACAGTGTCTGTAATCACCAAATCCAGAGTATGC
>JBBPBX010062383.1:0-18913 GCA_038048925.1 Garcialebias charrua | reverse complement strand
CAGTGATGGGTATTATAATCACAGCCAGTTATGAATCTTAGTGCACCATGATAGACAACATCCAACATCTGCAGGGTGCTTGTAGGAGCGTTCATGTAGAAAATGTCACTGTAATCGATGGAGGGAAGGAAAGTCACAGATACAAGGTGTTTTTTAGTATTCAGGGTTAGACATGATCTGTTTCTGAAAAAACAAACAAAAAACAGTTTAACTTTCAGTTTCTTCACTAGGTTTTCCACGTGGAGTTTAAAAGAGAGATGCGAATCGACCAGGATACCCAAATATTTATAGGAATCAACAAACTCAATAGGGACACCATTTGAGGATAATTTCAGAGGAAGAACTGCTGGGACCGACTTCCTACTTGAAAAAAAAAAACATCCCTTTGGTTTTATCAGCATTTAGGACAAGTTTGAGACGGAACAAATCTGACTGGATGATGCCCACTCTCCAGCAGGTTAGAGCAGTTGTCCTCCAACGCAAGAGTTGGGGGCTAGAATCCACCAGCAGTCACATGCCGAAGTGTCCCTGATTTATGATCTGCAATGTTTTTATGTTTTTCGTGTTGTACTTCATTGTCTGTGTTGCCTGTTGCGCGTTTGTTTGTCCAGCACTTTGGTGTGGACTTGTTCCTGTTTAAAGTGCTTTATAAATAAAATGGTATGGTATGATATGGTATGGTAAGACACTGAACCCCTCATTGCCTCCGATGTGTGTCCCATCAGTGTATGAATGTGATAAAGCACTGATAAGTCTCTTTAGAATGATTTGTTCAATTAGCTTTGTAGAGAACTTGTAGAGAACTTGTAGAGAACTTGTAGAGTGCTGTATGAATGGGTAAATAAGGGCACAGGTTGTGTTGTAAAGCGCATTGAGTGTCTTGAATAGACAGAAAGGCGCTACGTAAGTACAGTCCATTTACAGTCCATTTAAGTATCTGAGCATCTTAGAAAAATGGATCCATAGATCAAAGCCCCAGGGCATTGCTTTAGTCATTTGTGGTGAACAAATACAGTAGTTGAGACAAAAGGCCAAGCGTGTAATTTTCTGGTCTGTCTATGTTCCAACAGTCACCTGAGGTCATGAGGTTTGGTTTATGACTGAAAAAAACAGACCCCGGATACAAGCAGCTGAAATGAGCTTCCTTTGAGCAGAGATATGCTGCTTCTTCGCATCAAAAGGAGACAGGTGAGGAGGTTCATCTGATCAGGATGCCACCTGCATGCCTCCCTTTAGAGGGATTATGGGCACGTCCTACTGGTAGGAGGCCCTGGAGCAGACCCAGAACTCTCTGGAGGGATTGTGTATTCTCTGTTCTGGGAACACCTCAGCATCCCCCCAGGAGGAGCTGGAGAGTGTCTCATAAGAGAAGGAGATCTGAATTTCTCTCCTGGACATATTGACTCCCTGACTCAACCACAGATAAGTGGTAGAAGATGAAGATGGAGAGAAGTAATAAATCGAAACTGCTTCAGGATTCTGTGTAGATGCCTTCAACTAATCTCCAGGTTTAAAACAACATAACACAAGAAATATTAAGGAGTAGGATTGTTTGCAACCTTTTTTCTACCCCACCTCACAGTTAAACAAGGATAAGATTCATGAAAAAAAAGTACTTTTGGCTGCAATGCATCAATAAAATGATCTAACAAGAAACAAAATTGATGTGGTTTCCAGGATGGCTTTCCCTGAAATACCATCTGCATAACAAAAAGCAGTAATTGTTTTGTAATCTGTCTCATATTGATTTTCTCACACATGAATATTGTGGATCTCCTCAGACTGTAGATGCTTTTATCCTTCAGTAGCAGAAATGTGAAATGAAAAGAAAATCCTGCATCATCTGATGCTCCAGGCCTAAACAGTAGAGGTCAACCAGTGTGTTAGGTGTTATTTTAACTACAGTAGTCAAACCTGAACACGGGCAGCACATTGGCACAACTGGGAGAGCTGCTGCCTCTCAGCAAGCAGGTTACTCTGGTTCGAATCCTGGTCCGGGGGCCTTTCTGGGTGGAGTTTGCATGTTCTCTCCATGCATGCGTGGGTTTTCTCCGGGTACTCCAGTTTCCTCCCACAGACCAAAAACATGCATGTTTTACTAGGGGCGGCCATGGTATAGTGGTAATGGCAGTCGTCCCCCGATCAGAAGGTTGGAGGTTCGAATCCCGGTTCCCCACACCATGTGTCGTTGTGTCCCTGGGCAAGACACTTAACCCCGAGTTGCTCCCGGTAGGACTGGATGGCGCCTTGCATGGTAGTCTGCCGCTACCGGTGTATGAATGTGTGTATGAATGGGTGGATGGTTGTATTGTAAAGCGCTTTGGGGCCCCTAGGGGGCTGGAAAGCACTATATAAATAAGCTCCATTTACCATTTACCATTTACCATGTTAGGCTGATTGGTAACTCTAAATTGTCCCTAGGTGAGAGTGAGTGAATGTTTGTTTTGTTTATCTCTGTGTCCCTGTGATGGACTTACGATCTGTCCAGGGTGTTCCCCGCCTCTTGCACAGTGATGGCTAGACATGGGCACCAGTGACCCCCGTGACCCAAAAAGGAAGAAGTGTGTAAAAATAATGGATGGATGGATGGACTCTTAACACTATCTCTGATGTCTCATGTGGAGCTGATGAGTGCTCGTGTTTGAACCATTAAGAAACTTTTTAATTTGATATAATGCGTTATTCATAAATGCCTCATCTTATTTTTGCAGACTTTTTAATTTGTTGTAAAGTTTTAAGTAAAAAAAAAAAACAAAGAAACAAACAATGAATTCCGTTACAGGTAACAACACAATAGCCTGCCTAGCATTTCTGCGCACTTGTTTATATTCAGAGAGGGGATATTACTGCTTTATTTATTTAGATTTTACTGTTTATAAGGAATATGCAGAATAAATAATATGAAGAAAAAAGTACCTCTTTAGCTTCAATACAGTTTATTTTTATGGGCCAAATCATAACAGAATTAATCTCAGGGTACTGTTCTAAAGCATTAACATACATTATATAAAGCCAATTAGTAAAAGTTAGCTATCTAAGGAAGCCAGCAGATTGTACCACAAATCAGATGACAGGACTACAAAGTAAATCACTGATCTATGACCTAGGGTGTCTTGGGGCAAAGTTCCCTTATGTTTGAACATGGTGTGGAAAAAGCATGACTATCACTGAAGTCCAACAACAGAATACTGCTCAGGTTCAGATCAGAGAAGCCATTCTTCCCAATCATGCACCTCCGGGTCACATTGTTTCCCACATTGGCATTGTAATCCACCAGAAGAATAAAGTGGACCCAGCTGGAGCACTTTCCAGCATCCCTGCTAGGGACTCCAAGAACTCAAAGTCAAAAGTCAAAGTCCAAGTCAGAGTTTCTTTATTTGTCAAATGCACCACATGTGGTACATGTGGTGGAACAAAATTGTGTACACAAAATCCCAGTAAGATCCAACAAATGTTTAAATTGTAAAGAAAAACAATAATAAGATCTAAGATACGAACTAAGAAAAACTTTAAACTAAAAATACGCTAAGAACTAGTAGGACAAAAACAATACGCTAAACGATATTCTAAACTACTGTTTCACACATAGGCACAAACAACTGTCAAAGTCTGTTCCCCCACCTGAAGGCACAGGGAAGCTCCCCTTTCATCTACAGGGGAAAATTACAACACACAGGCACCAAGTTGGGGAACTAACAGTAGACCCACATCAGCTCTATACCTCTCACCATGGGCAACTCAAGAGTGGTATAAGAGCCAGCCCCTCTTAAGGAGATTGGTTCCAGAGCCTATGTTGTGCATCAAGGTCAGCCCAACTAATTGTACTTGGTACCTCTCAACCTCATGCACAAGCTCAGGCTCCTTCCTTGCCAGAAGGGTGATGTTCCATCTCCCAAGAGCCAGCTTTCATAAGCCAGTGTAGTAGAGCCAAAAACCAATGCCTTCAGCCACAGCCCATGGCATCATAAACCCGACTTATATGGCCACTCCTGTAGATGGTGGGCAAACCCACATTGCTTGTTTAATCTGAGCCCAACTTGTACATATGTTTTACCATGGCATGGAAAGAAAGAGGAATGGAGTAGGGGTGGTCCTGAAGGAGGAGTTGGCAAAGAATGTAGCAGAGATGAAAAGAGTGTCCACCAGGTGGATGTAACACAAGCCGTTTTCGCATTGCACAGCCCTCTAAGGCCCGGCCCGCCCCTGGTTGGCCCAGAGCCCAGTCTGGCACGCCCCCGCTCATTACGCATTGGCCGCAGAGCCGCCTTGAAGTGGGTGGGAAGTTCTCTGGAAGTGGGTGGGGTGTTCTCTTGACGTGGGTGGAGTGTTCTTGTGTGCGCGCTTACAATGTTTTAAGAGAGGAGACACCGCTAAAAAAAAAAATGTTAGCTGAATATATATATTAGTGTTTCTGAGTTTAATTTTTGTTAATAACTGATTACAAATCAGCTTATGTTAGAACGTAAATAACACAAAGCGCGCACCCATTACCGCCTTTCAGCGCGACCTGAATGTCATTAAAATATAACTAATATTGTCTAACTCTTGCACGTAGCCAGGGTTTTAAAATATAACTAATAATCTCTAACTCCTACGTGTAGCTAGAATGTTAGGAGGGGTGATTCCTTTATAGGTAAAGTGGACTCCTAAAAAAACAATCCGCTGCCGTGGCTCAGAGGGATCGCGCGCGACTTTTCCACTCTACATTTTATCTTGACCCGCAGAGAGATGCTGCTTCTTCGCATCAAAAGGAGACAGGTGAGGAGGTTCATCTGATCAGGATGCCACCTGCATGCCTACCTTTAGAGGGATTATGGGCACGTCCTACTGGTAGGAGGCATATATCTGGTCCTAATTTGCTGCAGACGACTTCCTTGATTGTAGATAAAACCAGCAACCAGCCAAATCCAAAAAGCAGGAACAAGTTATCATAAATCCAATTAAATATGCATCCTTACAATCAACAGATGACAGCAGAGATAGACACGTCATCAAGTCTTCAAGTCGATGAGATATCCAGCTGCGTGCGTGCCAACAGGGCAAATTGGCTCACCTAAAGCCTGTCTTCTCTTTGAAGAAATGTTATAAATTGTGTTGAGGGGCCAACTGGCCAAATAAGTCCATAATTATGGTTTGGAAAATATGTAAGAGGCTCAGAAGCCGTTTCACAGACAGACAAAGCAGCAAAGTGGATTGGGAGGGGATGCATCCGTCCTCAGCAGAAGCAAGTGGTGAAATGTATGCTTTGTGTGTTGCCTGTTTTTCTGTTTGGCACTTTGGTTGGCCTTATTGCTGTTTTACGTGCTCAATAAATAAAATGGTATGGTATGGTAAAAAGAGAGTCCAGGCAGAATCTAGTTGATGGAGAAAATTTTCAAGAGTGCTTGGCAACAAGAGGGTGTCAGCAAAGATCAAAGGAAAAGATTACAAGACAGTGGTGAGACTAGCAATGTTATATGATCTGGAGACAGTGACACTGACAAAAAGACAGGAGAAAGAACTGAATGTGGCAAAAATCAAGATGTTGAGATTCTCCTTAAGAGTGACAAGAATGGATAAGATTAGTAATGAGAGCATCAGAGGTACAGCAAAGATTGAACAACTAGGATATAAAGTTAGAGAGACCAGACTGAGATGGTTTGGACATGTCCAGAGGCTTACTAACTTACTGTAGGTATACAGTATGTTAGAAATGCAGCTGCCAGGAAAAATATAAAGAGGAAGACCAAAGAGGGTATACAGTATATGGATGCAGTGAGAGAGTACATGGAGGTAGTTGAAGTAAGGACAGAAGATGCAGTGGACGGAGTGAGATGGAGTAGGCTGACTCACTGTAACCAGGGTAAACTGGCCGTCTGGAGTACAAGGACATTTCTACGGTCTTGGGGCCACCGTATATTTCCCTGTGGCCTTGCCTGCTCATGTGCCAGCTGAGGGACTGGACTAATAGCTCGGTTCAGGGCACGTGCGATTATTTTAAATAAACAAGCCGCTCTTGTTGCTCCTGGCTCACTCATGTCTCACTGAGGCTCCCACATCCCTCCTCTCTCTGAGGCTGTGTCTGTCACAGCAGACTGAGCAGGGCCGAGGCACACAAGTTGTGCACATCCGCCCACCCTCACGAACTTGCGTTTGCAAGGGTTATATGTTTGCACGCCGTGCGCGCATCTCTGTGCGTCCATCGTTTCTCTGGTTTGGGCTTGTAGATTGAAGTGAAAGAGACAGCCAAAGAGAAAAGGTGGAGCAGAGAGACAGAATGAAAAAGAGAAACTGACTGCTGATGCAGCAAAGTGCAGTAAATTAATGTATGTTCAAGGGAGCAGGTAAGACAGAAATACTAGTGATGAAAAGTTAAAACTCTTTAGCCTATCAGCACAGATAACTTAACGCGGTTATTACCACTGTGAGGGACCTAAGTGGGCGAAAACTTAGTAGAACAATGTTTTAAGTTTTTATAAAGGATATTGCAAATTTTAAAATTTGGTTAACAATTAGGATATGAAAAAAAGTTTAATGCTAAAATGTCCAGGAATTCAGATGTTGTGTACCCTTCAGAAACTCCACTAATAAGTTATCTGAAAATTAAAATCCTGGTACTATATCATTTTATTTAACCTTTATTTTACCAGGTAAAGTCCAGTTGAGATTAAGAATATATCATATTTGTTGTTATATGAACATAGCCAGTAAATAATGGTCAATTAGTGATAATATATAGATGGGAAATTATGACATGTAAGACACATGTTACCCTGAGCATTAAGTAAAAGTTAAAATCTGTGACAAACATTCCAGTGAGCCATGCAGACACAGTTAACATGGCTAGATTTTTTTTTAAATCACAAGCCTTCTTGTTTGCACAACTTTTTTTTTATCAACTCTGCCACATTAAACCCACCTCAACAGTTATTGATTTAATCAACTACAGAACAATTTTTAAATTAGGCTAAGTACATTTGGGACAATTTTGTTTGTAATTCATTCATTCATTCATTCAACCTTTATTTATACAGGCTAGCCTCGTTGAGTCACGGGGACTCATTTACAAGAGGGACCTGTCTCACTCACACCAAACAACCATCCACTCTCACACTCACACCTAGGGTCAATTTAGAGTCACCAATCAGCCTAACAAGCATGTTTTTTGGTCTGTGGGAGGAAACCGGAGTACCCGGAGGAAACCCACGCATGCACGGGGAGAACATGCAAACTCCACCCAGAAAGGCCCCGGACCGGGATTTGAACCGGCAACCTTCTCGCTGAGAGGCAGCAGCTCTACCAGTTGTGCCACCGTGCTGCCCAATTATTTTATAGGGTGGCACAGTGGCAAGTTGTAAGGGCTTTCTTCTCTCAGTGAGAAGGTGGCTGGATCAAATCCCAGTTCATTGATAACTAAATTGTCCCTAGGTACTCAGAATGGATGAAGCTGGTAAAGATAATGAATGGATTGATATTTTTTTAAACCAGTAAATGTAATTTTTCATCAATTTGTTTTTTATCCCGTCGGAGAAGAACTCCCATCCAAGACTTAAAGCCGTATGCAGCCATGTAGACTGTAGGTTGTTGGAGTCAGCTTCTCCAACATCACAGACATCCACACCTCCAGATGCAGGAAGAGGACCGCCTGCATCATGAAGGACCCCTCTCACCCAGCACACACACTTTTTGCCCCACTCCCCTCAGGAAGGAGGTTGATGAGCATTAAGTGCAGAACCACTAGACTGAGGAACAGCTTCTACCCTGAAACTGTTAAGACTCATGAACTCCTAACCAGTAAAACCACTGTAATGCCACTTTAATTGGAGATTTCACACTTTACCTGTGCTGCTGATTATCCTTGCTGCCAATATACCCATAAGCTGTTGTATTCATACCCATCTGCTCACAACAGACTCATATTCAGGCTGCTGTTTAATCACACACTTTGAACGTTATCGGCCATGGCCGTTATTAGTTGTTATCATCCCCATATGTAGCGGTCAGACTGCCCCTCCTGTACCTCCTGGTGGGTTTAAAGTTATGTTGTTAGCATTGGTAGCGATGATAATAAGCTCTGTTTTTAGCTTTGTTGTCGCTCATAATAGCTTCACGTAGTTAGGTTTAGAGTAAAGCGTCTGGCGGTTAGGTTTAGGGTCTTGGTTAGGTTTAGGTGCAAGGGTAAGGGGGTTAAGTTTAGGGTTGGTCCTCTATGTCATGGTGTAAGGTTAGGTTTTGGAAAAGGGTTACATAAACTGAAAAAAAAGACACTTCCTGGGTTACCCCGGTGAGATGCTGCCTATTATCAGTGATAATAATGATAACAACGTACCTTTAAACCTACTAGGAGATTATAACAACTACTTTGTAATAACGGCCATTCAATGGACTAATATCACCCGAAGCCGCTCGTTTAATACACAGTACAATACTGTTTTTTTACAAAGTACTCAATTCCATGTCTGGCTTCTCTCTCAAAGCTTCAGATAAAATCACTGACGACATTCATAATGTGAGGTTTGTGTCAGAGTTAATATGTGCTGACTATGGAGAAGGAGGCTCCTCAGAGGGATGAGGATGGTAACACATGGCCAGCATTCTAATCCATCTGACCTTTGGGTCCCCCAGTATTCACCAAGCATCGCCTGACTCTGCAGCCGTCACCTCTGCCTGCTCCTTGAGACGAAGCAGAAGGTTACAGAGAATTACATGCAGATGAGTGGGGTTGTATCAGCTGTTTAAGCCACAAGTGGGAAAACAGGCTCTCACAATGCAGTTCCACCTACTGAGCCTCACGCATTTTCAAGCTTCTCCATGTCTCTCACTCTCCAGGTCAGCATGGCTGAAGAGAGTGTTACTTGGCTGTTGGAGGTGTTGAGATTTAATCCCATCTCCTCCCACTTCGGCAGCTATGTGATATCACTCTCTTTTAAATTTCAGGAGGATGATTAAATTCTTGCAAGCTGCTAAAGCTTTCAAAGCTTTACAATCATACTTTATATTTAAGCTTGTATGAAGAAAGCACTGTAAACTAAAAGGATGGGGGGTGAGGGGGACTAAGAGTAAAATGAAGATATCATTAAGGAGATTGTTTCTCCAGTGTGAGTTTCATGTCCTGCTTCAGCCAGGAGAAGGTCACTCATGAGAAGGACACATTGGACACAGCTCACTATCGGGCATAATGGGAAAATGCTTGAGTGATGTAAGTGTGTATGTGTGTGTGTGTCCGTGTGTGATTGTGTGCCCGCTGGGCCTTGAGCCAAAGTAGCTGAGGACATTTTTAGTCCTTTGGCCTGCCTGACCTCAAAGTGTCATGAGTTAGCAGAGATAGAGTTGAGGCCATGTTACTTTATGAGCCAATCTTAGCCCGGGAAGTCGTCTCGGCAGCTCCGGTAACAATGGCTCCGGGGCAGGAGTGAAGGATAGGCTAGCGGATCGAGGAATTAGACATTTATAAAGCTTCCATGAGCAGGCAGTGAAGTGATAAGCTCCAACAACTCAAACAGTGCAGACTTCTATCTCATACAGGGATTCTGTAAACATGGCTGCTGTTGCAGGAACCAGAGAAGTTCATGGAAAGCCCACCCCACCCCTCTTTGTTTTCAACGTCACTCCATCGTAGGCACTTTATTGCATAAACCAACAGAAAACTGCAAACTACGACCCTAAGATCTACGGATGAATGCCAAATAATGTGTAAAGTTGTGTTGTAAATGTAGGGAGAGCGCCGAGTGTGTGGTGTTGTACTGACATTGGTAACCATGTCACACTCACTCTGAAGGACATGGAAAATATGAGCACAGCTGACAGCTGAAAGTCAGCCTCTCAGATTTGCAGACATACATTTCCCATGTTTACCAAGTACAAAGGTTTTATTTTTCCATTTTCAAATGTCCCATTCTGTGTGTTTGTAAGCACATCATAGGAAATTTGGAACAAGAAGACGCTCTCTGAAGGCTCCGTAAAGTAACCATTGCTCACCGCTGAGGATGAAGGACAACAGTGTTTTGCTTGTGTCTGCTGGTGTTTGTCTGGAGCATTAGCAAAACATCTCATGAACCACTACAGGGGTTTTAATGAAAGTTTCACCATAAAGAGCTGTTTGGACTGCTAAGAGTCAGCCTAAATCATAATACTAAAACTAAGCAACCTTAACAAAAAGACAAAAATGGCTACTACAACCCAAACAATTTAACATATAATGGTACAAGCCATGGCGTGAGAATGGCTGAGAGTTATTCACAACACATTTTCTGAGCAGCAACTGATCACAAATTAAATCTGTCTGTAAAACTTTGCTACTAACTTTTGGACTCGACCCAGTTCAAGAGGCCTGCCACTGCTAATCGACATACACCAACAGAAAACAGGCTATGATACGTTGCTCGTTACAGATACTGAACTGATATTGGCTGTGACAGTAGCTGAGGGTCATTCCCATATGCTCCAAGCTCTGACAGATTCAATTCAAGGATTCAAGATTCTTTATTTGGCATTCACATTGCATGTAGTACATGAGGTGGAACAAAATTATGTACACAGGATTCCAGTTACCCAAAGATAGCAAAACTATAAAGTGTAAAAAGAAACAGTAAATAAGGATCTAAGATATAAACTAAGAAATACACTAAACAAATGCCCAACGGTAAAAGATCGATATACTCTAGTCACTAATAGTGCAAAACAGTACACCAAACAGCACAATTCTGTCCGGCTATAATTTACACACTGAATGTGAGGACTAACATAAAATAAACTAACATAAACTGAAGGTTATGCACCATAACCCATGTTCCCTGAAGGAAGGGAACGAGGTGCAACATATGACTATGGGAATTGCGCCCCCGCGCGGTTCACCTGAAGTAATACAATCACACCTTTTAAGGCAGGTGGACATCAGCAAGGAGGCCCCGCCCTCTTTGCATAAAAGGGACTGACGCCCCACCTTCATCCTCCAAGTGCACTTCACCGAGGTTGGGCATTGAAAGGGAAAACATGTGTTGTACCTTGTTCCCTTCCTTCAGGGAACATGGGTTATGGTGCATAACCTTCAGTTCCCTTATCAGTCAGTTCACTCAGTGCAACATATGACTATGGGAACATAATTCAATCACCCCCTGGAAATGCTCTGGAAATGCATGCTTGTGAGAACTTATGCCTTACTACAGGTGCCAGCTCCTCGTTACTCTGTGGTAGAGAGAACAGCTTGAGTCACGTCATGTGCTGTGACATCTAGACTGTAGTGTTTCACAAACGTGTTTGATGATGCCCAGTTAGCAGCTGCACATATATCTGCTACTGGGACACATCTGAATAAGGTCCAGGAAGTGGCCAGGCCTCTAGTTGAGTGAGCATGTACCCCACTGGGCACCTGCTGACCTTTGCTGCTGGATGCCCTCTTAATGGTCTCAATCACCCAGTGTGAGAGGTTATGTTTTGACAGGGCTCTGCTTGTAGCGGGATTAGCAAAGCAAACAACCAACTGGTTTGTTTTGCGCCAACTGTTAGTTCTCTCCATGTAGGCACCCAGGGCCCTAACAGGGCAGAGCGCGTTCAGCCGCCTCTGTTCTGCAGTCAGAACAGGAGGAGGAGGAAAAGCTGATAGTTCGAAGTCCAGACTCCTGGGATTTAGAGTCGGGACTTTTGGCACGTATGCAAAGTTTGGACGCTGGGTGACCTTTGACCCGTCTAGGGCAAATCTGGTACACATTGGATGTACCGATAAAGCGCGAAGGTCCCCCACATGCTTTGCTGAGTACAAAGCCAGGAGCAATGCAGTCTTATAAGATAACAAGTCTATATTAATGATGCAATAGGCTCAAATGGTGGGTCACACAATGTGTCTAGCACAAGAAGGAGGTCCCACTGAGGGGCCAAAACCCTGCTCAGGGGCCTCTTCCTTAGCACGCCCTTCATAAAACATATCATGAGAGGGTGGGCACCAGGGGATCTACCTCCCCATCCTTCGTGGCACGTCGAGATGGCTGATAAAAAGACCTTAATGGTGAAAAAAGAGCAACCTTTCTCCAGCAGGTCCTGCAGAAAGGTGAGGAGCTGGACCAAGTCACAGGAATATGAGATAATATTCCTCTCTAGACATCAGATCTCAAAAACACGCCACTTGCGAGCGTAGAGGGTCTGAGTAGACTGTGCTCTCGCTCCCTGTATTGTGTTTACACATTACTGGGCAGGCCGGAAGCCATTAGCCGGTCCTGCTCAGCGGTCAGGCCCAGAGCTGCCACAGTTCTGGGCGTGGATGCAGGATCTGCCCATGGGCCTGGGTCAGCAGGTCCCTGTGAAGGGGTAGCTGCCATGGTGTCCCCGCCAGGAGTGAAATCACTTCTGGGAACCATGCTTTTTGTGGCCACTTGAGGGCTATCAGTATCAGAGAGAGAGAGCCCCTGCGTACACGTTTCAACGTCGCCTGAATCAAGGGGACAGGTGGAAGTGCGTAATACTGTCTCCCCGTTGGCCAGCTGTACGTCAGGGCATCTATCCCCAGTGGTGCATCTATGTCCCTCTTCAAATGATACAAGACGTAGTGCGTGTTGTCGCTACAAGCGAACAGACCTGCGTCTGCCCTTCCGTATCGTGCCTAGATCCGGTCCACGATACGTGGGTTCAGGCGCCATTCTGGAGGGAGAAGGGACCCTCTTGAGAGGGCATCTGCCCTGTGATTTAGCTCACCTGGCACGTGGGTTGCCCTCAGTGACAAAACCCAGGAGCTGCACCATGTGAGCAATTTCTGTGTCAACCTCAGGAGGGGTTGGGACCATGTCCCCCCTCCTTGCTGATGTAGGCCACAGTGCACCTGTTGTCCGATCTTTTCAGGACAGGTTGGTGTGCAATTAGCTCCTTCCTGAAGAGGTGTTTCAAGGACAAAAACACTGCCAGGTGTTCCAGGAAAATCATGTGGAGCCGGGTCTCCTGTTAGTTCCAGACCCCATGGGTCTGCTGGTTCCTGCAGAGCCCCTCCCCCCACCCTGTTTTTGACGTATCCGTCGTCACAAGGACCCAAAACCATACCCTGCCCAGCGTGATGCCTTTGCTGAACACTGTGGGGTCTCTCCATGGCTCCAGGGCCATCATGCACTCTGAGCTGACCGCCATCCCCCTCGTCTGCTGAGGGGAGCGGCGAGCTACAGCTGTTTGTTGACCCAAATTTGTAGAGAATGCATATTTGATAAGGCCAGAGGAACGCAAACGCTTCCTGCTGCCAATAACAACAACGATTTAGACGTTCTGGACCAGTTAATCTGAGTTCCTTTAACACAGATACTGGTGGTAAAAGTTCTACCTTTTTTCTCCCTCTGTGGTTGAAGAAGCCTGTAATTACGCGGGTTCGCGCCCCAGCCACTACACACCTTGGGGTGTCTATGAGTGCACACCTAATTCTCCAGCTCCCCGGGTGCTTTCTGGCTGCTCACTGCACCACCTGGTGGTGGTTGGGTTAAATGCAAAGACGAATTTCGTCTGTGTATGGGAAACATACACATATGACAGACAAAGACATTATTATTATTAATTAGGGATGTCCCGATCCGATCACGTGATCGGAAATCGGTCCCGATCACGTGATTTCAGACTCGACTCGAATCGGGCATTACACACCGATCAGGGATCGGATATATATGTGTATATTTATTCTAAACACAAACGGGAATATTATATTAACTGTATGTTGTGTTACAGAGTCAAATTGTCTCGAAACAAAACGTGCACAATATTTTTGCAGCAACGCCTGCCGTAAAGCACTGACTGTTGTAAAAAAGAAGCGGAACGCGGCATTAGCTTTAAGTGGAGGCAGCGATTTATTCTAAACACAAACGGGAATATTATATTAACTGTATGTTGTGTTACAGAGTCAAATTGTCTCGAAACAAAACGTGCACAATATTTTTGCAGCAACCCCTGCCGTAAAGCAGTGACTGTCGTAAAAAAGAAGCGGAACGCGGCATTAGCTTTAAGTGGAGGCAGCGATTTATTCTTAACAAAAATGGGAATATTTTATTAACTGTATGTTGTGTTACAGAGTCAAATTGTCTCGAAACAAAATGTGCACAATATTTTTGCAGCAGCGCCTGCCGTAAAGCAGTGACTGTCGTAAAAAAGAAGCGGAACGCGGCATGACTTTTGTGGCCAGTAGGGGTGACATTTTAAAGCTAAAAATATCTAATAAGTTTTAACATTTATTGACATTTTTACAATTTAAGACAAATGAAAAGACCTGGGGCTGCATGTATCAACGGTGCGTACGCACAAAAACGTGGCATTAGCTTTAAGTGGAGGTAGCGATTTATTCTAAACAAACGGGAATATTATATTAACTGTATGTTGTGTTACAGAGTCAAATTGACTCGAAACAAAACGTGCACAATATTTTTGCAGCAGCGCCTGTCGTAAAGCAGTGACTGTCGTAAAAAAGAAGCGGAACGCGGCATACGCTTGAAGTGGAGGCAGTGATGTCTGTCATGTGGAGAGATTTTAAAGTGGATGACAACGATATTGCGTTTGCAAACTGTGAGATATGTACAGTTCGTATTTCAAGAGGAGGTACAGTTCGTATTTCAAGAGGAGGTACAGACAGTTCGTATTTCAAGAGGAGGTAATAATAATAATAATAATGAATTCAATTTATAATGCACTTTTCATTAATAAAAATCTCAAAGTGCTAGGTAAGGAAAAGGCTGCATTTAACACAACAACCTAAGTTTCTTATTTGTTTACATGCCTGCTCAGTATTTTAAGTTGAGCTGCTTATTTTAAATTATACATTTTTATTTCATACTGTTACACTAAACTTCAATGTGAATAATTTTTTTTAAATCTTATTACGGTACTTGATTGTTCAATCTACCTCACAGAAGTACTCTGTTAAATATTAAGGTAAATAATATAAAGATTAAGGGACATCTGGATCTGTTTCTTTTTTTTCCCTTCATTTTAAAAATGTATTTTAGAAGTATCGGATCGGGACTCGAAATCGGCCAATTCTCAAATTAAAGGACTCGGACTCGGGGTAAAAAAACCTGATCGGGACATCCCTACCTGTAATGGTGCAGGGACAGCTTTGGATCATGCAGACCTCTGCCTTCTCTCTGCACCGTGGGAGAAATATTGGGTTGACCCATGACTTCTGCACCGAAACGCTAAAAGACCATGTGGCTTTATTGGTGCTTTAAAACAACATTTTGTTTTTATTGCACAAACAGGGGAACATGTTTTGTGTTTTAACGAACATCTTTGTCCCCTGAACCAGGGTCTCTTGGACTCTGGAGAGGTTTGAATATGTGTGGCTTTCCTTTTCCCATGGGTGGAAAAGCCCTGATCAGTGAGGATGTTGGCCAGATTTAATCCCAGAAAAACAGTAATCTGGGATAGAGAACAACTGCTTCTTTCCAGGTTTATGACAAAACCTAGTGATTTCAGGCGAGACATCACTTTGTCAGTGTGTGCTTTCGCCAGGACCTTGCTGACCCCTAGGATCAACAAATCGTCTGGATAATTCAACACTCGGACGCCCTGGCTCCTCATAGGGGCCATTGTAGGCGCTTATTGTTGACGTAATCCCTTGGAGAAGAGGGGAAGACGTCTGACAACCTGAAGTCTGTACCCATAAACAGAGGTACCCATAACCCATTGTGATGAGTTGCGCGTTGCCCAGGCTCTCGCGTGAGCGGCGAGCCCGGCGGGCATGTTCAATCAAGACTTTTGTTTGTTTCAGGAGAGGTAGGGATGAGTGAGTTGCCCCCACTTTTGTGTCCAACTGAGGAATTGTTTGACCCTCTGGCGGTGTCGAGGGGTCTGTCGGCAACAGGTCACCCCTTGCTCCCTCGTGTGGGCTCATTGGGTCCTTTGATGGACAGAGTTTTATTAGAGGGGTGTCGGCTACCTGTGTGAGACGGCTCCCCGCGCTCTATATTGACACTGATTGCATTAAAAAAATGTGGGGTTTTCCCTTTAATGCTGAGTCGTGACACAGAACGGTTTGAGCAGTTTGAGACTTTATTGTCATGGCTGAAGGGCAATTTCACTTTATTACACAAACATTTGAGTGTTCTTGTGTGTCTAAACGTTTTGGACCGGTTAATCTGTGCTCCTGTAACACAGATACTGGTGGTAAAAGTTTTGCCTTTTCTCACCCTCTTTGGGTGAAAATGCCTGTAATTGTACAGGGATAGCACTGGATCATGCAGGCCTCTGCTTTCTCTCTGCACCGTGGGAGAAGTACTGGGTTGACCCGTGACTTCTGTACAGAAACGCTAAAACACTATGTGGTTTTATTGGTGCTTTAAAACAACATTTTGTTTTTATTGCACAAACAGGGAAACATGTTTTGTGGTTTAACGAACATCTTTGTCCCTTCCACCAGGGTCTCTTGGACCCCGGGGAGGTTTGAATATGTGTGGCTTGGAAAAGCCCGGATCAATGAGGATGTTGGTCACCGGTGTCACTGTGCGACATCCGCTTCAGTCCTGCTTTTACCCAGAGCGATTGCTGATGCGCCCGAAGGGCGGGCAGTAAAGTCTGCCGTCCTGTGGGCCTCATCCAGCGGCTCTGCCGTCTTCTCCCTTGTTGGTAGCCTCCTGCAGTTCCTGTAGCTTTTCTGCCTGGTGAGGCTGCAGCATCAAGGCCGTGTGGACCACGGGGCACTGTGCGCGCTAGATCCTTTCCAGCCGCACTGCTAAAGACGACATGGTTTGCTGGGTAGGGCTTGGTGGCTGAAGTTCTGGATGTGAGACAGACCCGTCAGTTCCCTGCCCTCCCAGTCCAGAACTGGGAGAAGGAAGAGGGGATGGTGGCCGCCCTGGGTGCCGACCCTGACCGCGTGAACCCAGTTAAAAAACCTGGGGACACGGGCGTGTCGTGCCTCACCAAGGTTGCTACCTCGGGAGGAATAATTACCCGCCAACCTTGACTCTTGTTGTCCCGGTGGGGGCGTAGGTCTTGGCACCTGAGAGGCTCAGCTATTCTGTGGCACAGGTCAAGCAGAGCTGGAGTGGATCTGTCAGCTTCGACAAGCACCATTGCAGCTTGTTGTGAAAAGTCCATTGCTCCATCCTCGACGCCTTGCTCCGTCGTTGGAGGCGTCGTCGGGGACAGTAGTTAGCTTTTCCTCTGTTTGGAGGAGATTCCCTCTGCTTGCCCTTGTCCACTCCATCAGGGTTCCTCGAACTCTGACATGGTTAACGTCTGAGAGCCATCCTTTAGCCCGTAGGTGAATAAGCTCTCAGCGTCACGATGTTCTCGTTGTGGGTGTATGGAAACTACCAGTCAGCGTAGCTGAACAGGTAAGCATAAATTCCTCCTCCTAGACTGTGCTGGTCGGAGAGCCTCCTCGTTAGCAGGAGCTAAACGTAAAGGTACTTGTGAACCCGCTAGCAATGCTAATCGGGCCGTCGAGCAACGCAGCAATCGGTAGACAAACTTAGTTAGCAGCTGTGGGATGAACTCTATCATCGATTCGGCTACACAGGATAGTGAAACAGACAGAACATGAGAAGGTTAGTTAGCAAGCTAGACTAAGCAGTTTTTCACATACCTCACAATGGAGTCCTTCGTTGTCCGCTTGTGGCCGCGCTAATCGTGTTAGCAGCACTAGACGAGCCTGGCATCCTCCTCGCGCTGTCATGGGAGCTCTTGGTTAGCCGGGCTAACCGTGGGGAGCTAGCTAGTTAGCAGCGGAGTTCTTCTATTTCCACTTGCCTTTCTCCGGAGCTATCCGCGAGAAAAAAGCATCAAGTGTTTTCGCGTGTAGCATCCCTAAGCAGACCGGACAGGCCTTGTGGGTGTCCGTTGCTGAAAGAGATAGCCACATCCGTTAGGGCAGGCTCGGGAGCCGGGGCTCGCTGGCCTGCTGGTCTGGTTGGAGTTCTTCGACTTCCTCTTGCTCTTCTCTGGAGCCATGGCCGAGAAGAGACGTCGAGTTGTAATCAGTTAGCCATCCACTAAACGTGGTCCGAAGAAGTCCTCTCACTGAGCTGCTCGCGGGGGCTAGCCTGTTAGCTCCGTTAGCTAAGCAGGTAGCGTGTGGCGCAGTTAGAGTCCCAATAACTGAGCGGCGAAACAGCAGAAAAATAAAATGTCGAAAGTCAAGTCAACGACACTAGGTTAGCCTCCCGCTAACCCTAGCGCTCGCAGGGAAGTCCTCAGTGACTCTCTGGGCAGGGAGCGTGCTCACGTCCAGTGGAGCGATCCAGTCACAGAGAGTCCTGCGAAGTTCAAGTGTGAAGCGAGGTGAAGGGCAAAAGAGAATGAGGGTGGGGCGACAGCGGCTTTTAAGCAAAGAGGGCGGGGCCTCATTGCTGGCGCTGATGCCCACCTGCCTTAAAAGGCGTGATTGTGTTACTTCAGGTGAACCGCGGGGTGGGGTGGGGGGGGCAATTCCCATAGTCATATGTTGCACTGAGTGAACTGACTGATGAGGGAACTAGGATAGATTCAAAGCATGCAACAAACATACAGAAACAAGGCACCAAAAGTGAAAAATAAATCTGCAGCAGCATGGTCCTATTGGCAGAGTGGTTCTGATGACAGTGAGGTTATCTAAAACATGGTCCATTTAGCACCATTGAAGTTTGGGGAAAAGTATGAAAAACAATTACAAACCCTATTTTTATTTTACAAAAAAGAGCTACCGGTATAAGAATTATTAGTAGGAAGTGCTATAGTCACCCAACAAATATATTATTTCATCAGTTGAACTCATTACAATTTTATGATTTGGTTGAGTTTAGTATTTTACAAGTCATGAATAAAGCTAATAAAAAATGTACCCGAATATTAAATTAAATTTTGTTTAAATAAAGAGAGTCATTATAACCTTAAGGGAATGGAAATGTTTGTAAAACCTCCATTTAGAATTAGTCTGAAGGAGCTGTGTTGGAATTCAGGGAACAGGATTGTGGAACTGCCTTGATATTACCATAAAAATTTC
>JBBPBX010062382.1:0-20846 GCA_038048925.1 Garcialebias charrua | reverse complement strand
GGAATTAACAGTTTTGCCGCAATGGGATTACTGAAAGACTGTATGGAATTACCAACAAATGATATGGGATTATAATTTTAGATTTTTTCCATTTGCTGGATTACATCAAGATCAGAGACATTCTGAGGTGCCCGTTCGTGTTGGAACTCATCCCCATGGAGAGGCAATAACTTCCAAAAGGGGGGACTGTAGTGGACCACCTGGTCTCTGGAAACTAATTTTTTACACCTTTTCTCTGAGCTCTTCAAGGGAAGAGTGGACACTATTTTTACTACATTAATTTGAATCAAAGATACACAATTAAATCAATAAGAGACTTCTTTTAATTTGTGTTAATTCAAATATATCAAATGAATAACGTTAGTCGAGCATTATTGTGTTAAATGTTTGATAGTCAAAGACTCTGTTTAATTCAAACTGGAATTGGCAGCTGAACATACCCTTACTATGATGTGTAATGGTGTACTTTTTCTCTGAAACCTGCAGTGAAGGACAGTGACGTGGTTTAGCTCGTTTAGTTTGAATTCAAGACACTAATCATTTCAACAAGAGACTCTTTATTTTTGTCCTAATTAATAATCAGAAGAATAATCTCCTGTTATGTTAAAGTGAGACTAAACCCAGGTTGAGACGGTAACTCCTCCTTCCAAAATCTCCCTGAAAATGGGCGTGTCGAGAGACAAGGAAGGGTGGAGGTAGAGTTGTGCTTTTGTTCACGCCTCCACCTGCAACAACCTAAAACAAATTAAACCTCTAGCCAACAACATACACCAAGCAACAACAAAGAATAAACATGTAGATGTATTTATCTATTCCACCCATTCCATCCAAAACCAAAGGCCTAAAAACAATGAAAATGAAAAGAAAAATAAAACCGCTTGTCAGGAGTGAAATGCAGCACTTCCATATAAGGTATGCACTTCTCATCTCTGCAGGGGATTGGCTCTGCTTGAACCACCTGTGTGACATCACACATGAGCAGACATGTCACACATGAGCGTTTGCACAAATAAGAAAATTAAGGTGTAATCCACCAGTTCAACCCATAGAACTACCGTAAACACATTTTTAGACCAAATATTGCCAAATATTGCCAATTTACACAGATATGCACAATTATGTGAGAATAAACACAGCCATAGTGCTAGATAACATTTTAAACACATTCTAGGGAGTTTATCAGCTAAAAAAAGTTAATTTTGGGTTTAGTCGCACTTTAATATCATCAGTATTACTCAATGTGTTGATAATTAATAATAATAATAATAATGAATTCAATTTATAACGCGCTTTTCATTAGTGAAAATCTCAAAGTGCTACACACATTGAATGCTACACACATTCATACACCGGTAGCGGCAGACTACCATGCAAGGTGCTTTCCAGTCCTACCGGGAGCAACTCGGGGTTAAGTGTCTTGCCCAAGGACACAACGACACATGGTGTGGGGAACCGGGATTCGAACCGCCAACCTTCCGATCGGGGGACGACTGCCATTACCACTACGCCACGGCCGCCCCTTAATTGAATGACTCTGTTTATTCAAAATGACAGATCAACAGTTTTTGTTTAAAGTGTTAAGGCAGTTTCAAATCAGTTTAATCATTAAATGATGGCACCTAAAACTAACACTTTATCCTCATCTTCTGACCTAAACTAACATCTTGACCTCCTCACTCTACACTCACCCTTCCTGGGCCATTGGCCAATCGGGAAGTACTAAGTATCTAGGTCAAGCTCACTGTAAAAGCTCGAAGACTTCATGGAAGTTTTCAGTCTTGCTGGAGAGTTTTAAATGTAATGTTTCTCCTGAGAGCTGTTTGGACGTTAGTCAGGCGTCAAAGACTCGTCCATCAGGTAGGGTTGACAGTTTGTCGCTGTTACAACCCGAACCGAGCTTACAGCTCCAACTCGAATGAAAATTCCTTTTAAGGAATGTTTATTTTGAAACGTTGAAAACGTTTGAAAGCCCTCTGGATAGAGGTCGAAACGTCTTCTGTAACAAATGAAGTCCAGTTGATCTTGTACAGTATTGAACGCCTTTTTTGATTTATTTTGAAACCCAACTGGAATCACTCACCACTATTTTGGTCCGATTAACGCGGACATCTGGAAACACTGAAACGGTAAAACGGACAACTGGACCCGAGGGAGACTGATCATCTCACGAAGGTAAAGAGTCGTCAGATGTTTTTCCAAGTGTACCGGCGGCTAGCGAGCGTCTGCTGGAAAGTGTGCCTATCTCTGGTTGCAACACATCTTCCCAAGATAACAACCCTCTCCTTTCTTCCTCATATTTCTCTTGAACTACTCCTATTTCACCAGTAAACTTTAAGAAATAATTGCCTACAGATATAAAGTAATATGTCATCTCATTACTGTACTTGAATTCTGTTGTCCACGATTTAATCTGATGATGTTAAGTTTAAAAGAAAATTGATCAAAACCAATCCATTGTACATGTTGATGTAATGTTAATGATTTGTTAATAAATTATTCATCTCTGGTGAATCAAATATAATAACGTTTCCTGTCAATTACATGTTGTCTGGTCACAATGTATTGTTTAAATCCTGAAAAAGAGAGAATCCGTGAAGAAATTGATGATAAGGTTGTGTCAGGTATAACTTGCTCATTCTTACATTTGGTGTACTGTACAGTCAGTAAATATGACCTCTACCTGTACCCTTACAACAGCTTTCAAGACTCCAATGGACCATTTTGAATGCTTGGTCATGCCTTATGGCTTAATCAACTCCCCTGCCATTTTTCAGACACTGGTAAACGATGTGCTACAGAATTTCCTTGGGGTGTTCGTCTTCGTTTACATTAATGACATTCTCATTTTTTTCAAAGATCAGGAATAACAAGTTTATCATGTGAAATCTGTGTTGGCTAGAGCACGTTGGATGGGCGACCCGAAGCGGGGTCCGTCTGGACACCCTCGGCTGAGCAGGTTGGATGCTGGTAAGTTGTTGTGGATACAGGCTGGATGATACTGAAATATACTGGCTGGATGTTACTGCAGGTTCTTGGGACTCTTGGGACTCTGGACCTGCTACAAATTCTTGGGACTCGAACCTGCTGCAGGTTCTTGGGACTCTGGGCCTGCAGCAGGTTCTTGGGACTCTGGGTCTGTTGCAAGTTCTTGGGACTCTGGGCCTGCTGCAAGTTCTTGGGACTCTGGGCCTGCTGCAGGTTCTTGGGACTCTGGGCCTGCTGCAGGTTCTTGGGACTCTGGGCCTGCTACAGGTTATTGGGACTATGGGCCTACTGTAGGTTCATGGGACTCTGGAACTGCTGCAGGTTCTTGGGACTCTGGACCTTCTGTAGGTTCTTGGGACTCTGGACCTGCTGCAGGTTCTTGGGACTCTGGGACCTGCTGTAGATTCTTAGGACTCTGGGCCTGCTGTAGATTCTTGGGACTCTGGGCTTGTTGCAGGTTCTTGGGACTCTTGAGACTCTGGGTCTGCTGCAGGTTCTTGGACTCTTGGGACTCTGGGCCTACTACAGGTTCTTAGGACTCTGTGGACTCTGGACCTGCTACAGGTTCTTGGGACTCTGGGCCTGCTACAGGTTCTTGGGACACTGGACCTGCTATAGGTTCTTGGGACTCTGGTTCTGCTACAGGTTCTTGGGACTTTGGGCTTGCTACAGGTTTTTGGGACTCTGGGCCTGCTACAGGTTTTTGGGACTCTGGGCCTGTTACAGGTTATTGGGACTCTGGGCTTACTACAAGTTCTTGGGACTCTGGGCCTGCTACAAGTCCTTGGGACTCTGGGCCTGCTACACGTCCTTGGGACTCTGGGCCTGCTACAATTCCTTGGGACTCTGGGCCTGCTACAATTCCTTGGGACTCTCGGCCTACTACAAGTTCTTGGGACTCTGGGCCTGCTACTGGTTCTTGGGACTCTAGGCCTGCTACAGGTTATTGGAACTCTGGGCCTGCTGCAGGTTCTTGGGACTCTGGGCCTGCTGCAGGTTCTTGGGACTTTGGACCTGTTGCAAGTTCTTGGGACTCTGGGCCTACTGCAGGTTCTTGGGACTCTGGGCCTGCTGTAGGTTCTTGGGACTCTGGGCCTACTGCAGGTTCTTAGGACTCTGGGCCTGCTGTAGGTTCTTGGGACTCTGGGCCTGCTGCAGGTTCTTGGGACTCTGGGCCTGCTGTAAGTTCTTGGGACTCTGGGTCTGCTGCAGGTTCTTGGGACTCTGAGCCTGCTGCAGGTTCTTGGGACTCTGGGTCTGCTGAAGGTTCTTGGGACTCTGGGTCTGCTTCAGGTTCTTGGGACTCAGGGACTGCTGCAGGTTCTTGGGACTCAGGGACTGCTGCAGGTTCTTGGGACTCAGGGCCTGCTGCAGGTTATTGGGACTCAGAGCCTGCTGCAGGTTATTGGGACTCACGGCCTGTTGCAGGTTCTTGGGACTCTGGGCCTGCTACAGGTTCTTGGGACTCTGGGCCTGCTACAGGTTCTTGGGACTCTGGACCTGCTGCAGGTTCTTGGGACTCTGGTCCTGCTACAGGTTCTGGGCTGGCTAAGGCTGCAGGTTCTGGGCTGGCTGAGGCTGCAGGTTCTGGCTGGCTTGTCCAAGCAGAGGGAGGATTCCGTTATCAGTCAGTCCACTCAGTGCAACATATGACTATGGGAATTGCGCCGCCGCACGGTTCACCTGAAGTAATACAATCACGCCTTTTCAAAGGCAGGTGGGTGTCAGCATCAGCAACGAGGCCCTGCCCTCTTTGTATAAAAGGGACTGATGTCCCACCTTCATTCTCTTTTGCCTTTCACCTCGCTTCACACCTGAACTTCGCAGGACTCTCTGTGACTAGATTGCTCGACTGGAGGTGAGCTCGCTCCCTGCCCTGAGCATTACAGAGAACTTTCCTATGAGCACTTGGGTTAGCGGAGGCTAACCCAGTGTCATCGACTTAACTTTCAAGTTTTTTTCTTCTGCTCTTTTCGCAGCTCAGCTACGAGACGCTAACTGCGCCACACTACCTGCGTAGCTAACGGCTACGGGCTAGCTACCGAGAGTAGCTCAACGCGAGGACGTCTTCGTCACGGTTAGCGGACGGCTAACTGGCTACAACTCGACGCCTCTTCTCAGCCATGGCTCCGGAGAAGAGCAAGAGGAAGTCGAAGAACTCCAACAAGAACAACAGGCCAGCTAGCCCCGGCTCCTGAGCCTGCCCGAGCGGATGTGGTTATTCCCTCTCAGCAACGGACACCCACGAGATCTGTCCCGCCTGCTTAGGGGTACTACACGCAAAAACTGCTTTGGACTCCCCAGAATCCTGCCCTAACTGCAACCAGCTACGTGAGGCTGAGAGACGGAGACACATGGACTTTGTGGTCAAAGCCATGGGCGGCTCCACCACGGCACGGGAACCGTTCCTCGACAAAGTGCTCACTCCCACCACGGAGCTTGAGGCTGTTGAATTGGAGGACAACGTTTAAGCCGACTGGGGAGAAAACATGGACATGGTGGCTCCCCTGGGGGACTCCACTGTTGAGTTTGACACGAGGGACTTGTTACGAGCAGATGAGCTCTCGCTAACAGCCTCGGGCGAGCTAACTGACGACGAAGCCGACAACGAGGATGAAGGAGAAGACGAGGACTTCTCCCAGATCCCCGCGGCATGTCAACCAGAGACTGATGTGTCTGTCTGCGCTCTGTTTGAGCTCTATCGCAGAGCAACGGACATGTTGCGGATAGCTTGGCCAGAACCCCCACCTCGACAACAGGTAACGAGGTTGGTGGGGAATTTCTTCTTCGCCAAGTAGCAGTCGGCCACGAGGCACAGGATGCCTATATTTCCCAACTTCCAGACGGAGCTGACTCGCACCTGGGCTGAACCCAGGGCTCCACTGACTTTGCCTCTCTCCCAGTTCCTGGACGTTGCCGGAATGGAGGCAGCTGGCATGGCCAACATTCCCCAGATGGAGGATACGTTGGCAGCACATTTAGCCCCCAGAACTTCGGGCTCCAGACCAACTCTGCCCAGCAAGGCCTGCTGCGTGTCGGCCTCCCAGCTCGAAAAGTGTTACCGAGCACAAGGCCTCGCGGTCCGCACCATGAACGCTTCAGCTATGATGCAGGCATACTTGGCGGAAAAACTCCAGGAGCTCTAGCAGACCAACAAAAAGAAGGCGGCCAACGTTCTGGAGGAGGCCCGCAGGGCAACAGACTTTGCTCTTCACCTCATGGAGACAGCCACCATCGCTCAGGGGAGGAGTATGGCAGAGATTGTCATCGCTCAGCGCCATTTGTGGCTAACGCTGAAAGACCTGCCAGAGGCCAAACGGAACCCGTTCGTCCATCATCCCATCGAGTCCATGGGGCTTTTCTGCGGTGCTCTCTAAAGGATTCAGAGCAGGCTGGAACAGGGAAGGAAACAGGTCGAGGCCTTGCGTGAGGGGATGCCCAGGAAGCTTTTCGTGCAACCCAGAGATGCTAGTGGACACAAGGGCACTCAGCCTCGTCACCACTCGGTCACACATTGCCCCCCACAGAAACGGCCGGCGCTCGATGGAGAACAATGACCAAAGCCTGCCGCAGGGCCATCCCAGGCTGGCCAGACCTGGGCAAGGCACAGATTTGTCCCATGTCAGGCAGGCCCACCGAGGTCTTCCTTAGCGAACAGGGACCGAAAGCAGAAGTCGGCCTGATGCAGGGCCGCCTCGCTATTTTTCAGGTGCTCCTACCCACATGGAAAAAGGGGAGAACGAACTTTTAAAGCCAGACTTTGTGTGTAAAAAGCCACGTTTATCTGGTGTAAATTATGTTTGCACAAAAAATCACTCAAATGTTGGTGTAACAAAGACATGTTCTTGAAGGTCAGCAATAAAGTCTCAAAAGCACATAGTGTCCTATGTGTCGACTCAAAAAAACCAGCATTTTTTAATGTAAAACGTGTCAGATAAAGGGGGGTGGGCAGCACTCACACATGGCCACCTAGATCCTCATGAGACACGAAGAGTCGGGGCAGACAATGAGCCCTTGCTGGTAGCCAGAGGTCTGTCAACACCAGACGGACACACTGGCTACCGTAGAGAGACAGGCAAGTTCCCCGGAGGGTGAACGAGAGGGGGCCATTCTCCCTCCTCCTATCCCCTTGACACACAAACATCACATAATACACATGCCTTCTAGACTGAGCGCATACACTGGCACCTGGAACGCATGCAAACCAAGCATGTGGGTCACATCAACTGTCACCCTAGATCTTCGGCTGCAGTTCTACAAGCGGCCACCTCCTTTCACGGGGTGCTGTCATCTTCCATAAGCCCAGACCGTGCTCATGTCTTAAGAGACGAGATCTCAACCATGATGCAGAAGGGAGTGATCAGAGTGGTACTTGCTCACAATGTAAAAAAGGGTAATTACAACAAGTACTTCCTGGTCCCAAAACAGGATCAGGGCTTGAGGCCCATCTTGGACCTCAGGGGTCTGAACAGGAGAATAAAAACGTACAAATTCAGGATGTTAACACTCAGACAAGTCATCCACTCGGTTCGACCGAGAGATTACTTCTGCACGGTGGATCTGAAAGACGCGTTCTTCCACGTGACCATCCTACCCTACCACAGAAAATATCTCCTCTTTGCCTTCGAGGGCACCGCGTTGAGTTTTTGGCAATGCCTTTCGGCCTGAAAACCGCCCCCAGATCATTCACAAAATGCCTGGACGCGGCCCTGACCCCGCTGAGGGGTCAAGGGGTCAGAGTTTTCAATTATCTAGACGATCTGCTAATACTTGGACACAACAGAGTCCAGGCACAGCAGCACGCAGAGAGAGTGATGTCTTACCTGGAAGCTCTAGGTTTTGTTATAAACCTGGCAAAAAGCAATCTGACCCCATCCCAGATTACCGTATTTCTGGGAGTACAGCTCAACTCCATTTTGTACAGGGCAAGGCTCTCAGAGGCACAGGTTTCATCCCTCCGCCTCTGCCTAGCATGTTTTCAGCTAGACCAGAGGGTGCCTCTCAAGCTGTGCCAGCGCCTCTTGGGCCTGTTGGCAGCAGCTATTGTCTGCGTGCCTCTGGCCTTATTAAGAATGCGCCCTCTACAATAGGGGTTGAACAAGTACACAATTTTAAAACTCGACATTAACATAATAATACTCGAGTAGTGCTCGAGTAGTTGATGATGTCATAGGATCTCAAGATGCAAAAAATAATTAACTAATTAAAATCGTAAAATATATATATAAATTATTATTTACATAAAAAGACACACAAAACATTAGAGCATATACATGTATTATGCTCCTACCATTTATCTTACAGCAAATAAGTCACAGGAAACCCAAAACTGTTAGTTATTATTATTAAGCTGCAAAAGTGGAAAAAAAAATGTGCGTTACGTCAAAAACAAAACTTAAAACAGTGGGGTGGTTGACGACCCTTTACCACTGCCTGTGGTGCTGCAAATTAGGTTTAGTTTTAGAGATTAATATGTTAATAGGTTTTTGTAGGTTTAGAGATTTATATTTTTTGCCTTTTATTTGATAAACAATGTGTGGGAGTGGTGGCGCAGAGGTTAAGAAGGTGAGCTTGTTATCGGAAGATCGCCGGTTCAAGCCCCGGTACCAACAACAGCAAAAAGATGTGGGTGGGACAGGTGAAGCAGTCACACCTGTCTCCACCCTCATCTGCCCCACTCTGGGCCCTTGAGCAAGGCCCTTAACCCACACCATCTGCTCCCCCGGGAACCCTAAATATCAGCTCTCTGCTCCACACAGAGAGCTGTGGTAGCCCGGTGGTCTGTGGTTGTGTCAGGAAGGGCATCCGGCGTAAAAACAATTGCCAAGTCTTCATGCGACTAGTTCGTTGTGGTGACCCCTAACGAAGGGAGAAGCCGAAAGAAAATAAAAATAAAAATTGATAAACAACGTCAGAGGAAGCTGGTTCTGGTTCGGTCATTGGTCCCGGTGTTGCACCATATTCTGTGATCTGCGACAGTTCANCCTCAGGACTGCCTAGTAATGTGGTAAACACAATACAGCGAGCGAGAGCACAGTCTACTCAGACTCTCTATGCTCGCAAGTGGCGTGTTTTTGAGGCCTGGTGTCTAGAGAGGAATATTGTTTCATATTCCTGTGACTTAGTCCAGTCCCTCACCTTTCCACAGGACCTGCTAGAGAAGGGCCACTCTTTCTCCACAATTAAGGTCTTTTTGTCAGCAATCTCGGCATGCCACGAGGGCTGGGGAGGTAAATCACCTGGTGCCCACCCTCTCATGATACGATTCATGAAGGACATGCTGAGGAAAAGACCTCCAAGCAGGACTTTGGCCCCCCAGTGGGACCTACAATTAGTCCTGGATGCTTTATGTGAACCTCAATTTGAACCTCTTAGTAACATTAAGATAGATTTGTTATCTTATAAAACTGCATTGCTCTTAGCTCAGTGCTCAGCAAAACGCGTGGGTGACCTTCACGCATTATCTGTTTATCCAGTGTGTACCAGATTTGCCCCACACGGGTCAAAGGTCATATGTGCCAAAAGTACCAACTTTAAATCCCAAAAGTTTGGACTTTGAGCTGTCAACCTTTCTTCCTCCCCTTGTTCTAACTGCAGAACAGAGGCGGCTGAACGTGCTCTGCCCTGTTAGGGCCCTGAGCGTCTACATGGAGAGAACTGTCAGTTGGCGCAAAACAAACCAATTGTTTGTGTGTTTTGCTACTCCTGCTGCTGGCAGAGCCCTGTCAAAACAGTGCCTCTCCTACTGGGTGACTGAGGCCATTAAGAGGGCATACAGCAGCAAAGGTCAGCAAGTGCCCTCTGGGGTACATGCTCACTCAACCCGAGGCCTAGCCACTTCCTGGGCCTTATTCAGAGGTGTACCAGTAGCAGATATATGTGTAACTGCTAACTGGGCATCATCAAACACGTTTGTGAAACACTACAGTTTGGATGTCACAGCATGTGACGTAACTCAGGTTGTTCTCTCTACCACAGAGTAAAGAACAGCTGGTACCTGTAGTCCAGCGGTGGCCGCCACTAGAGGGTGCTAGGGGCGCCGCCCCTCTGGAACCTGCAGCTCTTCACCATTTGAAGATTTAATTTTTTTTATAAAAATGAAATAATAAAATAAAAATATTTCGAAAGTATGCTTATATGTTTTTAGTTGTGTAGGATAAATATTTTATGAGTATGAGTTGTTTGTTTCAAAAAACGTTTTCTGATTGTGACGTACTTCCGGTTCCCCGCTGGGCGCCGCTAATCGGCTTTTCCATTGAATCTAATTATAACTAGCGCTAAGCGCATGCGCAGTTTATGTCCCATCTGTCCAAAACTATTGGACTGTACAGGTCGCATTTTCTGTCGCCCTCGAGCCTGGACTCGTCTCGTGTATCGCTGCGGTTCGTGTGTTTCTGGTCCGAGGAGGAGGGGTCCATCTCTGTCAGAGCTGATCACACGGCGACGTTGAAACAGCAGTAATTATTAATGGTGCCTTTCTACACAGATAAGCAAGTAATATTAAGTGAGTTTAATGAATGCTAAGCAAAGTTTGAGCTGATCTCATCTGTGTGCGTGACGTGGTGTGCGTGTTGCGGTCAGTCAACAGTAGCTAGCTACTAGCTGTGCTTATGTTGTGTACTGTACAACATTATAAAAGTTGCTAGTTATGAACCCAAATCATGTCTGAAGACAACTCCTGTCTGTCCATCTTCAGCTCATGTCATGAACTGTTTTACTCCTCAGAGTGTCTGTGTTAAAGGTTCAGTATGTAACATTTTTTATAAACATATTTCTTCACTCTGCCACATCTCCTGACAGTAGCTAAAAGACAGTACAGTACTTAAACTGCTAAGCTTCAGCAAAAAGAGGAAAATATTGATGCAAAACACTAAAAGTAGCAATTTTTTTGCTGAAAGTATCAAAATGCTAGTTAAAAGCAGTGGTGGACTGGAGAAAGTACTCAAACACTGTACTTAAGTAAAAGTACAAATAAACAGACAAAAATGTACTCTAGTGTAAGTAGAAGTACCACATTAATGTTTTTACTTAAGTAAAAGTAAATAAGTATTTGCTTTTAAAAATACTTAAAGTATTAAAGTAAAAGTACTTGCTGAATGTATTACCTAACGCAATGGCCTACAGTATCATTAAGTGTGCGTACTGTATGTATATTTTCTGTAATACTTTAAAAGTGTTGTTCCAGTTTAAAGAACAATGCTGCAGATAGTGCATGTTTTTATTGTGTGACACCGTTCACACTTGGGCTTGTGATTCTGTGTGCGTCAGAATTTCAGGGATGACCTGCAGGTTAAATGTCATTAAATAAAATAAGAAAGAGGAATGATTATACCTCTGAATTTTTTTATTTAACACAAAATAAAACCAGTAAAAACATTGAAGTAAAAGTTGTCTGATGAAAAAAGGAGCATTAGACCTAACAAAGGAATAGACATTGATCACTTCAACTCCAGTTTGTCATCAACTCTGATTAAAATACTGTCTAGTCAACCTTGTAATGGGTCAATAGTGAACAATATTTTAACTTCCTGACACCATTTGCAAAACTTGGACCCAAGTGTTGAGTCATTTGGAAACATCTCTTGTCTCCTAACGTCCCATGAACTGACACATTTTAATATTGCAGCAAGAATTTATTGTTCAAGTTCAGAATATTTTTTTTTTGTCCAGTCTGTCTCTTTTGGGAGAGAGAATCTGTCCTGCTGTACTGAATAGTCTTTCAATAATCTTTCAATATTTTTTTTAATAAGGCCATGGGTGGTGCATATCTTCTGGCTGATTCTCCACGGTGGAATCCATTGTGGGTGTGTTGGCGATGCTGTGGGTGGCCCCAGCTCAGTGACATATATATACTAGAACATACATTATTGGCCCAATTTCTAGAAGGTGGGTGTAATGTTACCTGTCAACTTTGCAGTGATTCAGTGGCCAAACTCCCCTCTCACCTTTGGTTACTTTCAAACTAACGAACAAATCAAAAAATCGCAACATGAAAGTTACTTGTAACTCAACACATTATAGAAATGTAGTGGAGTAGAAAGTATAGATACTTCATGTAAAATGTAGTGGAGTAAAAGTAAAAAGTACCCACATTTAATTATACTTAAGTAAAGTACAGATACATGAAAAATGTACTTAAGTACAGTAACAAAGTATTTGTACTTAGTTACATCCCACCACTGGTTAAAAGTAGCAGAAAAGTAGCAGAACAGTAGCTAAAATCTCAACAAGATAAAAAAGAAAACGGATTTAAGAGAATAATGTTTAAGGGAAAGTTTCATATTTTGAAAGATATAAAACTAGCAACAAAAAAGTAAGCTGAAATTAGCACAAAATATGTAAAAAGAACAATAAAGTGGTCATAGTGTTATGATTTCAAAGGTTTACCCAGTTGGTAATGAGACCCAGAACGACACAAGACGAAGAGGTGCAAAAGTAACAGTGATTATTATTTACAGTGCAAGTCTATATACCGGTACATATGTACAGGGATCTTCTGGATTTCCTAGAAGATGAAACAAACTATCAAAAAGGCTTGACCAGAAGGCTCTTTCAAGATGATTGATCTTGTTTTGTTTGTTATTTTCCTCACAGGTGAAGTAGTAGGATAAATGTCACAGAGAAATCCTTAGTTCCTTGAGATGAAGTTTAGTTCCTGTTGATGTGGTCTCCAGCTACAAGTACCTGGGTGTACACTTGAATGATAACCTCAGCTGGAGCAACAACACCACCAGCCTGATCAAGAAAGGACATCAAAGACTCTACTTCCTCAGACGGCTGAGACGAGCTGGTCTGAGAAGCTCAGTCCTCACCTCGTTCTACAGGTGTGCAGTGGAGAGCGTCCTGTGCTCCAGCATCAACGTGTGGCATGGAGGCTGCACAGTTGCAGAGAGGAAAGCTCTACAGAGAGTGGTGAAGGCTGCACAGAAGTCTGTGGGAGTCAGTCTCCCCACCATCACAGACATTTACACCTCCAGATGCAGAAAAAGAGCCACCTGCATCATGAAAGACCTCACTCACCCAGCACACTCACTCTTTGCACCACTCCCCTCGGGACGGAGGTTGAGGAGCATCAAATGTAGAACCACTAGACTGAGGAACAGCTTCTACCCTGAGGCTGTCAGACTCATGAATAAATAAATAATAAGAATAAACACTGCAAAATGTCACATCATGTTGATACTGATCTGTTTCTTGTTGCTGCGTTCATCTGTGACCATCTGCTCATAATGACTCATGTTCGTGCTGCTGTTTATAATGATGTTTTTCTACTACATTAGGGCTTAGTGTATTACTAGCTGATGTCTCTCTTAGTTAATCCTAGATGTTATTATTGTTTTTCTCTTGCATTTGTTGTTGGATGTAACTGGGACCCTGTGTACATAATCTCGTTTTCAACACATGTACTACATGCGGTGCAAATGACAATAAATTCTCTCTGACTCTGACTCTCTGACTCTGATGAATCCCAGAGGGCGAAATGAGACAGGCAAGTGGTTGGAGGGCAAGACACGATGAGTAGAGAACTGAACCCAGGACCAAGATGGAAACAAGGACTGGAAACACAACAAAAAACAAGGTAAGTGTCTCTCAAAGTACTGTACTCACAAACTGGCTAGAAGCATAAATACCATGAGTAGGCATCAATGCTCCAGCGAAGAGTAGGACTTGACTGCAGCCTTAAGTATAGGTGGAGCTCATCAGGTGGATCACAGTAAAATAGATCATTTTTCTTCCCCATAAATCAGTTATTTAAAATCTAATCTGGAATCATTCCTCCTTGTTAGACTTCAGTTGACCTGTTTAAGTTGGGCCCAAATTTGTTATTATCTTTTGATTTATTTTTCATTGAAATTTAATTATTTGTTAGTTTATTTTTGGAACTATTAAATTGAATTATTTGGTGGATTTTTGAACACCTTTGTCCTTATTTAAGTCTGGACCCTCACAATTCTATTTATATTATGAACTTGTATTACTAAAATAATTATAACAGAATATGATAGAAGTTGTCCAACAATTGAAAAGTGGAAGCAGAACACTCCCATTCTCTTTTCACACTGATGCCTCAAACAAGGTGAAGATGAACCATGTTTTATTAATGATAGTTTTATACAAATGGATACACCTGATATATACAAATAAAAATAATAATAATAAAAAAAATAAATAATAATATATAATAAATTTTATTTGTATAGCACCTTCCTACAATGCCTTGCATTGACCAAGGTGCTTAACAGGATAAAAAGATGAATAAACTGGAACAATAAATCAATGAAAATAGAATAAGAAACAACAGCAATAAAAGAAGGCAATGGAAATAAAAAATGCTACATACTAAAATAACACAAGTAATAAAAGTTACACACTGAAAGCTTTTTTGAACAAGTGGAAATAAAAAGGCAATGGAAATAAAAAATGCTACATATTAAAATACCAAAAGTAATAAAAGTTACACACTGAAAGCTTTTTTGAACAAGTGGGTCTTCAGTCTGGTTTTGAACAGAGTCAGATCAGAGGTGGCACGCAGCTCAAGGGGGAGGCTGTTCCAGGCTTTTGGGCCGGCAACAGAAAATGACCGGTCTCCCCATTGTTTGTACCTTGAGCGAGGCACCTCCAGCAGGTGTTGACTGGCAGAGCGTAAATCTCTGCCGGGCTGATGGGCTTTCAAAAGTTCTGAGATGTACAGAGGAGCAAGTCCATTCAGAGCTTTGAAAACAAACAGGAGCAGCTTGAACTGTATCCTGAACTGAACCGGGAGCCAGTGTAGAGAGGACAGGACAGGAGTGATGTGTTCATATTTTCGTGTGTTGGTCAAAAAGCGCGCGGCAGAGTTCTGTACAAGCTGTAAACGGGAGATGGAGGATTGATTAATACCAACATACAAAGCATTACAATAATCAAGTCTGGAGGTCACAAAGGCATGGATGGCCTTCTCCAGATCACCACGGCTGAGAAATGACTTGACTTTGGAGAGCAGACGGAGCTGGAAAAAGCTGGTCTTGACAACAGAACTGATCTGTTTATCAAACTTTAAGTTGGAGTCAAGCTGCACTCCAAGATTTCTGACCACCGGGTTGAAGTGGGGGAGGGGAAAACCAACACTGGGACTGGGAAGGATGTTGCTGGTGTCACCAGGTGCACCAAATAAAATGCATTCAGTTTTATCTGTGTTTAGGTGGAGGAAGTTTTGAGAGAGCCAGTGCTTAATGTCATTTAAGCAGTTGACAAGAGTGTTTGAACTGAGTGAGGGGTTGGGAGTGACTGGCAGATAGATTTGTAAATCGTCTGCATACATGTGAAAAGACAGGTTATGACGTGCAATGATTGATCCTAATGGCAGCATGTAAAGAGAGAAGAGGACTGGCCCTAGAATAGATCCCTGTGGTACGCCAGAGGTCAGAGGGGTTGATGAAGAGGAGGACAGATCGCCTATCATGACAGAAAAAGTTCTCCCAGACAGGTAAGATTTGAACCACTCAAGCACAGCTCCCTGGAGGCCAACCTGCTGAGACAAGCGGTTGATTAGTACCTGATGGTCGACGGTGTCAAAAGCTGCTGAGAGGTCTAACATCACCAGCAGAGCAGGGTTTTTTGCATCCAGGGACAGAAGAATGTCATTCTGTACTTTGAGCAGTGCAGATTCAGTGCTGTGACGAGCTCGAAAACCTGACTGAAATTTTTCAAACAGGTTGTTGAGCTCTAGAAAAGATTGAAGTTGAATAAAAACAATCTTTTCTAGGACCTTTGATAGAAATGACAGATGGGAAACTGGTCTGAAATTAGAGAGAGCTGTAGGATCTAGGCCTGGTTTTTTGAGAAGAGGCCTGACCACAGCGTGTTTGAAAGCAGATGGCACAAAACCTGAAGATAGACAGCTGTTAATAAATGACAAAACACAAGGACCAATTACATCAAAGGATTGTTTGAACATTTTAGAGGGAATGATGTCCAGAGAACAGTTAGTTGGTTTCATCTGCTGAACCACCTTGGTGAGGTTAGGCAGTGAGACCAGGTCAAATTGGTCAAAAACAGCTGTGGTTATTGCAGACGCACATGATTGGATGGTGTTTGATGGGCTGACAATGTTCTGCCTGATAGAGTCTATTTTGTTGACAAAATAGCTCTGAAAGTCATCGCAGGTAGACTGTGTGGCAGTTTTCAGAACATTGACAGATGGATTGATAACAGACTGGAGTGTGCTGAAAAGCGTCCTCGGCCGGTTGGAGCTGGTGGAGATTAAATTGGAGAGGTACTGTGACTTGGCCTGTTTCACAGCATTATGATACTCACAGAGACAGTCTCTCAGTATTCCCTGAGATACATGAAGCCGGTCGCGCTTCCATTTTCGCTCTGCTTTTCTGCAACGTTGTCGAAGAGCTCGCGTCGTTTCGTTGAGCCATGGTGGTGGTTTGTTCTTTGAAGATGCCTGTTTGAGAGGAGCGATGGAGTCCAAGATCGTCGTGCAGGTGTGATGGAAGGAGGTGATGAAGTCCTCAGGATGTAGAGATGGGTCCAGGCTGACAGCAGAGCAAAATTCAGTGCTCTTAAAGGCATCAGTGAACTGACTTTGGGAGGATGGGGTGATGGAGCGGCAGAAACGTGCTGGGAGAATAGCCTTCGGTGCAGGAGAGGTGAAAAATTCAAATAATATGGGAAAATGGTCTGAAATACAGGTGTCCAGGATCTCCACAGCAGGTATTTGAAGGCCGTGGGAGATAATTAAATCCAGTGTATGACCCTGGCTGTGTGTGGCCCCCGAGACCGACTGCGACAGGTTGAAAGAGTCCAGGAGGTCCTGAAACTCACATCCAAGCTGATTACTTGGGCAGCAGGTGTGCACGTTGAAGTCCCCACAGAAAAGCCAAGAGTCAAACTTTGGCAGTAGGTCAGCCAGTAGTTCAGAAAACTCACTGAGAAAGTTTTTATTGAATTGAGGGGGCCTATAAAAGAGGCCACACAGGAGAGGTTTAGCAGATTCCAGCACAAAAAGCATGCTTTCAAAACTGGTGTAGTTTTTCTGAGGCAACAAACGGTATTTGAACGCCTCATTGAAGACTGCAGCGAGCCCTCCCCCTCTTCCTGCTCCACGCGGTGCGCTCAGGTGGGCGTAGCCATTTGGGAGAAGCTCAGAGAAGCAGCTGTTGTCTCCAGCTTTCTGCCAAGTTTCAGTAATCAAAAACAGATCCAGACGATGAGTTGAGATCAAATCACTTAATATAAAAGTTTTATTTGTGATCGATCTGGCGTTAAACAGTGCTGCACGGGTTGGAACGCAGCCAGTTACGTCACTCTCAGCTCGAGCGAGCGGGCGGAGGTTCTGTTTAACGCAGCCTCGCTTCACAGTCATCATCGGGGGACAAAATGGATACTGATCGCTGGCGTCATGATTGATAGCAACAAGGCATCTGTTGCGGCGAGCGAAGGAACGACGGACATCAAAGACGCTGAATTCAGGAGGTAAGTCAGCCGTCGGCGTGTTGTGAGACGAGAGATACTTTTTAAATCTCACCAGTACGCCTGCCCTCGTTCCGCGTCTTCTGCGCCGCTTGTTGCATGGCAGCGTGGTCGCGCTGCGTTGTAGGTAGGCTGGAATGGACGCCAGGAACGGTGGAGGTGGAGGAGGCTTGAAATGTCCATATTTGCCAGTAGCCGGTGTGTTGATCAGCGAGTCTTGGAGACTTAGAAGAGTTGAGCGATCATAGACCAGAAGCGAGGATGCATCGTCGATGAAAAAAAGGCAGAACACGAACAGCAGTAAAAAGTTCAGGAGAGGAGTTAGATAGCAAGCCATGACAACCGGCGCCATCTTGGAATATATATATATATATATATATATATATATATATATATATATATGTATACTTCTACACATGCTTAACCCTTGTGTTGTCCTGCGGGTCAAAAGTGACCCGCTACCATGTTTAGCTATAGAAAAAATACCTTAGACTATATTTTTCCAACTTGAAATTTTATGACTTTGCCTAAAGTGACCCCATCATTACAAAAAGTGATACTTTGTTTTTGTCTAGGTTTCCATGTGGGCTGTACACCACTAGGGTCCAAAGATCGTCCTATGGGTCATTTTTGACCCGTGAATTATAAAGGCATTTAAACACCAGAAAAAAGTTCAAAGGCCACACACAAACTCTCTCTAACACCCCCCCCACACACACACACATACACATCAAAGACACTAGAACTTGCATTTGACCTGCACCTGCACTCTTGATCTGCAGCTAACCCCTCACATCACACAAGCTGCCAAGCAAAACAAAAAAACAAACTAAGAAATAGCCATTGTGGAAGCTGTTCAGAGAGCTGAGGCCCTGTACACACGTAGACGTTTATCTGTAAAACCGAACAGTTTAGCATGCGGTTTAGCCTTTCATCCACACGTGAACGCCGGTTGATGTAACTATAAACGAATAATAACAAAACTCCGGCCAAAGTGAAGATTTGAGAACTCTCCGTTTTCGAGTCTGCTTGTGGACTTTCAGAACGGAGGTTTCTGCTCCAGCTGGACCGGCAAAACTGGTTCTGCCGGTCCAGCTGGAGCGGCACTCACGTCACATAATGCTCTAAAAAAAGCACTAAAAAGTCAACATACCTGCTCTGACATGATTCCTAGTCGACATTTTCCTGCGTTTTATTAATTTTGTACTCCAACACGGTATTTAATAGTAGTTCAACCTCACGGTCTGTCCACACAAACGAAAGAAAATAAATAAATAAATAACAGGAAGTGTGGCTGCATGAGTTGAAGGGTTGTGACAGCACTACACTGCCACCTATGGGTTCAGCATATTCATTACAACTTTACAACGTTCTGTGGTGAAAAAAACGGGACATGTAAACAAACATTTTAAATATTCGAACATGTATGGACAGAGATTTTTTTGTGTGCAAATATTCGTTTTTCAAACACCAGGCTACGTGTGTACAGGGCCTCACTGGTGTGTCCTGATCCACCTGAGGCTGTAGCTGGGTTAGTCAAAAGAAAAAGGTGCCAGTTCTGCCCCTGGAAGAAGGACTGCAAGACAAAAGCTGTGTGCTGCACATGTGAGAAACACATCTGCAAAGCCCATTCTCACGTTCACACATACTGTCCTACATGTGATAAATATAGTAGAAGTTGAAAATTGTTCACAAAATCAAGCAACATTTTGTTTTTTTGTTGTGTTATGAGAGAAGTATTTTTATAATTCACTTCCTAAAAAATATTTAATTTAAAGTTCAATAAAGCTGCTTTATTTTGGGTCTTTGGTAGTGCGGGTCATTTTTGACCCGTAGGACAAGGGGAGTAAACAGAATGTTAAGATCGCACAAGGGTTAAAAAAAATGTATGGCGCCCACCATAAAAAAAATCACCAGCCGCCACTGCTGTAGTCTAAGGCATAAGTTCTCACAAGCATGCATTTCCAGAGCATTTCCAGGGCATGATTGAATTACGTTCCCATGGTCATATGTTGCACTGAGTGGACTGACTGATAAGGCAAATGAAAGTTATGAACCATAACTCATGTTCCCTGAAGGAAGGGAACGAAGTGCAACACATATTTGCCCTTTCAATGCCCAAGCTCGGTGAAGTGCACCCTGAGAATGAAGGTGGGGCGTCAGCCCCTTTTATGCAAAGAGGGCGGGGCCTCATTGCTGACGCCCACCTGCCTTTAGAAAAGGCGTGATTGTATTACTTCAGGTGAACTGCGCGGTGGCGCAATTCCCATAGTCATATATTGCACCTCATTCCCTTCCTTCAGGGAACATGAGTTATGGTGCATAACTTTCAGTTTTCATGATATGCTAATTTTTTGAGACAGGAATTTTGGGTTTTCATGAGCTGTATGCCAAAATCATCAGTATTAAAACAATAAAAGACCTGAAATATATGAAAGTTTCATTTTTATCATTACATTATGGAAAATACTAGCCTGGTTAAAACCAGACCCTTGTCCTTCACTTCGCTTTGTAAGTCTGGACTTTCTCTATAGAGAACCGATTCTTGCTGGAGGCGTGACCTCTGCTGAGGTTACCCAATCGTTAACGTTTGGCCGTGACGTATGTTGCGCGGAGCTGCAACATACGTCACGTTAGCCTGTCCAGTCCAGTTAGCCTGGCGAGGGCTGTTCAGATAAACAGCTCAGAAACCACTCGGTGGATATTTTTTCTGCTACCAGTGTGTAATTATATGTCTTTAATTTACTGACTGTTGGCCTGGATGAAACATTTGAGATAAAATTCGATTTTTTATAATTTATTTTCGTAGCGCCCCCGAGGCTGTCTGGAAAAAGTCAAACCGAAACAATTTAAATCTAGCAGATTTGACCATTTCGTGAATTGATTTAGGAACTGTTAAGCTCAGGAACCCTTCTGCTATAACGTCAGCTAAGAAATATATTTTTTCTCAGCAAAGAAATAATAGTTTTTTACCGTGTTTTCTTGTAAATTCCTTTGTGCAGGCAGCCATTTTGAGCAGGGCAAACTGCGCATGAAATCGACGTTGTTCAAAACTCCGCCTTCTGTTCTCTGATTTGTCCGGAAACTCCGCCTTCTGTTCTCTGATTGGTCCGGTCAAAAATCTACCGGCAAAATCCTTGTCTATGGGAGAAGTCCCAGACGGAGCAGTGAAGGGAAATGAGAATTGAACGGAGCTGTGTAGGAAGACGAGGGCCAGGCTAGGAAAATACTGACCTTTATCACAATATGCTAATTTTTTGAGAAGGACCTGTAAATGACTGTGTAATGTGGAATGAACTGTAATGTAATGATTTATCAAATAATGTACAAACAACTAAATATTTTTGAAAATCAATTTTTTTAAGATGGCAGTATAAGGAACTTTAGTTTTCCCTCTCTTG
>JBBPBX010062381.1:6284-20847 GCA_038048925.1 Garcialebias charrua | reverse complement strand
TGCCGAATTGCTGGATGAAGCCCGCAGAGCAACAGATTTCGTGCTCCGTATGATGGGGACAGCTGCTATTGCACAAGGCAGGGGAATGGCGGAAGTGGTCATCGCGATCCGCCACCTCTGGATGACTCTGACGGATCTCCCGGAGGGACAGAAGGTGCCTTTTCTCCACCACTCGATAGAGCCGGCGGGATTATTTGGAAAGCTTTGGAGCGAATTCAGACCAAGCTGGACCAAAGACGCAGACAGGCCGAAGCTCTCCGGGTGGGCATTCCCCGGAGAAGTTTCGCACCCCCAAGGGAGTCTGCTGGTAGCAGACCTACGCAACCTCGGCAACACTCAGCAACTCGTGCCCCGTCGCAGAAGCGGCCAGCATGCGAGGAGGAGCCCAGGCAAATACCTGCCAGGGCTCACCTCGTACCGAGCATGCATGGAGCAAAAACAGGTTTGTACCCCGCCAGGCGACCAAACACAGGGACTCCTCGGCAAACCGGGACAACAGAAAGAACCGTGCCTGATGAACCAGGTCCAAGTGTCCTCATTACAGGGTCACCCGCCCACGTGGTAACGGGAATGATCCCTTCATGTCCAGACTTTGCTTGTAACACAATACAATCAGCTGGTATATTTATAGCATGCACAAATCATGCCTTCTCTGCTATGAGTAACATAAAATCATGTACGTCATTGCACAAAAGCACAAATAAAGTTCATGAAACAGCTCCTCTCTGTTTTATTGAAAAAAAAACACACAAACAACAACAACACAGAACAGGTCTCCGACCTGCAAGCCGTCATAAAGAGAGAGGGTCTTTTTTCCCCTCTCTCTCACGGTACACGGGGTATTAGCATAATTGATAAGCCCCAGCAGAGCGCCTCTGCAATGAGCATCTGCGAACCCCCCCTCCCCCCACACCTCTCAGGAAGACAGGTGGGGAGGGTCACGTGCTCAAACCCTAGATCCATTGTGAACAATTGGAGAGCCAATACACTTACCAGACGAACACGTGACATGTCAGCTCTTCAGAGAGGCAAGCTGACAACGTCTGACAACGGGGGGGCTTCATCAGACGCCCTCAGGTAGCTACAATTTTCACACCTCCATAACAATGACTGTTTTCAGCCGGTTGTAGGTAAAAACAAACCAGAGCCGAATCAGATTTCTCTTCCTGTTTTTCAAGAGGAACTGAGCTCCTTATCATCAAATAATCTCAAGTCTGCCAAACCAGGAGGTACACCCCCACGCTCGCACGGCGCAACTGCTCCTTTGTTATTAACGAGGGACATGAAATGCCCGAGTAGTACTCAGACAGCACGTCTCTCCCCGGTCTGTGCTGATCCAAAACTACTTTCAAAAATAATTCCCCCAGGGAGTGATACACGGACCTCGGTCGGTTTGTCTGGTGCCAACGCTCCATTAAAGCAGAGGACCAGTAAACTGGACCATCACAAGGATCAGATTGGAGTTAGGAGATCTGCTCGTTTACATAACTCGCAGCCTCACGACAGAACTCCAGATTTGGAGGAGGAAAATATATTTTCCGCTCCAAACCTGTCTAATAAAGTTGACAGGCTACATCGGCCCTCAATTAACCCTGAGCAAGGTAACTTGGGAGCACATCAACAAGAAGGCCTTCCCAATCTGGTTGACCCCCAGAGGTTAACAGCCTCTGTGTCACTAGAAGGAGCAATACAACCAATTAGGCCAGGAACAACCAAAAGCCTCAGCTTGTTGGCTGAAAAGAACAGGTTGATGGCGGCAGGTTTGCCAGAAAATGTGGTATTGACCATACAGAATGCCCGTGCTGGTTCAACACAATCTTTATACGCACAAAAGTGTTGCATCTTTGAAGCCTGGTGCTCAGAAAGAAATATTATTTCTTATGCATGTGACTTGGCTCAACTCCTGACCTTCCTTCAGGATTTACTGGAAAAAGGTCGTTCTTATTCAACAATTAAAGTTTTCCTATCAGCGATCTCAGCCTGCCATGAAGGTTGGGGACACAAGACACCCGGAGCACATCCAATCATAATAAGGTTTATGAGGGGTGTCCTTCGGACCAAACCACCCAGCAGGACCCTGACCCCTGGTTGGGATCTTGGCCTGGTCCTGGGGGCTCATTGTGGCCCTCCATTCAAGCCACTGAGCGAGGTTTAGATTTACTATCTTACAAAACTGCTCTACTCCTGGTACTTTGCTCAGCGAAACGCGTGGGTGACCTCCACGCATTATCTGTACATCCAATGTGTACCAGATTCGCCCCTGACGGGTCAAAGGTCACCTTAAGGCCTAATCCCGCATACACCCCCAAGGTCTTGACCTTGAACCACAGGAGTCTAGACTTTGATCTCTCCTCCTTTCCACCGGCCCCTGTCCTCACTCAGGAACAGGAAAGGCTACAGGCTCTCTGCCCAGTGAGGGCTTTACGCACCTACATGCAGAGAACAGCCGAATGGAGGAAAACAAACCAACTGTTCATCTGCTTTGCAGCACCTGCTACAGGGAGAGCCCTATCAAAATAATGCCTCTCACATTGGGTGACTGAGGCCATTAAGAGGGCATACAGTAGCAAAGGTCAACAGGTACCCTCTGGAGTGCATGCTCACTCCACTAGGGGCTTGGCCACTTCCTGGTCATTATTTAAGGGTGTGCCAGATGCAGACATCTGTGCTGCTGCGAATAATAGTACATTAAATACTTTTGCAAAGCATTACAGTTTGGATGTTACTGCAGGTGACATCACTCAGGCTGTCACACAGTAGAAGTGGCCTTGAGGTGCCTTTTGGTCACAGGCAGACGTTCACTCTAGCATGCATTTTACTGAACATTTCAAGGGCGTGAGTGGATTACGTTCCCATAGCAAGTATGTTGCACCGAGAGAACATGACTGAAAGGGAACTGAAAGTTATGCACCATAACTCATGTTCCCTGAAGGAATGGAACGAGGTGCAACATATCTGGCCCTTTTCAATGCTGAAAGCTCGGTAAAGTGCAAACTTTGGAGAAAGATGGAGGGGCGCAAGCCGCTTAAGTAACCAGAGGGCGGGGCCTCTGGCGCGGTAGTGACACCCCTTGCCGTAAAGGCGTGAGTATATTCCTTCAGGTAATCGCGTGGGGGTGCAATTCCCATAGCAAGTATGTTGCACCTCGTTCCCTTCCTTCAGGGAACATGAGTTATGGTGCATAACTTTCAGTTTCCGGTTTCCCATTTTGCTAGCTGCAGAGGTTACAGCTGCGTGTACTCTCTAAAAAAGCTAAGTCTGGTCCTCTGGACATTCAAAAAACTAAACTAAACTTGTTGGACCAAGCTGGACAAGCAGCAGCTGTGGAAAAGTAGCTGTTTTATGGACGGCGGTTTTACAACGTAAACGAATGAAGAATCTGGAGGAGGGATGGAAGAACGGAGAAAATGGCTTCACCAGCATTCCAGAGTAGGAAATTAACTCTTTTTTTCTCTTCATCATGGCTCTGAAATATATGTGTTCTTTGATATTTATGTATCAAGTATGTACTGTACCTATGTTAGGATATGCTAAGTGCTTGGTAAAATACAGTACTGTACGTATAAGGTTTAGTTTGGACGTATGTTTCGAGTTACATCAAAATTCGCTTTATGACGGAGCGTAGGAACGGCACTCCGTCGTAAGACGAGGACTACCTGTACTTCACTGTAAAAACATTCAAACTTTAAACAAGTCACTAAACATTTAACTAAACTGGTATTTTATTGTTTTTAAACGATTCCAGATTAAATGGGAGTTGGACTCCGCCTAGGCTGCCCGTTGTCACCAATTCTGTTCTTAACTTTTACGGACAGAATTTCTCGGTGCAACCAGGTGGTGGAGGGTTTCCGGTTCGGTTGTTTCAGGATTCCATCTCTGCTCTTTGCAGATGATGTGGTCCTGTTGGTGTCATTGTGCCATGATCTTCAGCTCTCACTGGAGCAGTTCGCAGCCGAGTGTGACGTGGCTGGATGAGAATCAGCACCTCCAAGTCTGAGGCCATGGTCCTCAGTCAGAAAAGGGTGGATTGCTCTCTTCAGGGTGAGGTTCTGCCTCAAGTGGATGAGTTCAAGTATCTCAGGGTTTTGTTCATGAGTGAGGGAAGAATGGAGCGTGAGATTGACAGACGGATTGGAGCAGTGTCTGCAGTATTGTAGACTCTGTACCAGTCTGTTGTGGTGAAAAGAGAGCTGAGCTGTAAGACAACGCTCTTTGTTTACCGGTCGGTCTATGCTCCTACCCTCACCTATGGTCACAAGCTCTGGGTAGTGTCCAAAACAATGAGATCGTGGATACAGGCAGTTGAAATGAGTTTCCTCTGCAGGGTAGCTGGACTCTCCTTTAGAGATAGGATGAGAAGTTCAGTTATCAGGAGAGACTCGGAGTAGAACTCTGCTCCTCCACATCGAGAGGAGACAGTTGTGGTGTTCGGGCATCTGGTAAGGATGCTTCCTGGAGGCCTCCCTAGGGAGGTGCTTTGGGAATGTCTGACTGGGAGGAGACCCCCAAGGAAGACCCAGGACATGCTGGAGAGACTGTCATTCAGTTGGTCTGGGAACACTTGGAGTCCTCCCTGAAGAGCTGGAAGAGGTGGCTGTGGAAAGAGATGTCTGGGCCTCCCTAGTCAAGCTGCTGCCCCCACAACCTGACTTCAGAATAAGCAGATTATGATGGCTGGCTGGATTTTGAAGATTTTATCCCAAATGTTCAAGTTAGATGATAATGATGTCACACTATATTTTTTTAGACTTTTAAGAAGAACTGTTCTAACTTTCACAAACTTTATTATTCCATGGGGCAGCGGTGAATGAGTGGTTAGAGCAGTCATCCTCCAGTGCAAGAGTTGGGGATTCAATTCCACCAGCAATCACATGTTGAAGTGTTCCTGGACAAGACAATGAACCCCTCGTTGCCTCCCATGTGTGTCCCATCGGTGTATGAACGGGATCTAAAGCACCGATAAGTCTTTGTATAGATCTAGTAGAGTTCTGTATGAATGGGTAAATGAGGTAACAGACTGTGTTGTAAAGAGCTTTGAGTGTCTTGATAAGATAGAAAAGTGCAAGTCCATTTGCCATTTACAGTATAGCATGTCAAAAGGTCAGGATCGTTTCCTTCTTTTATCCAGTGTGGCTTGTTTTTGCTATTGAATCTGTGGTTTTCTAATAAATCCAGTCAGAGTGCAGAGTGCACACAGTCTTACTCATTGACATCCGTTGTATGAGCTCAGAATTTTCTCATCAAACTGGAGGTCAGTTTTAGTTTTTTATATCTCCTACATAATCAATGCGGACACATAAAAATTAAAATGTGACAATTAGATGTTTTTTTTTCATTTAGAATTGTTTACACAGTGACGTTTGACATTTACATTCTACTCTGTTTGTCTTAATGTCAAAGAGTGAGACACAAGTGTGTGGTTACCATGGTGACCCTGAAGAGACACTGGCAGCAGCTTTGCCATTTTGTTTGATCTGGACTCCCTTTGTTCTTCTTCTGCAAGTTGCACATCAAAATGTGATGTTTTGTTAGTTTAGATAGTGACAAAAATAAGTTTCAAAGTGTGGTTTGATATTACAAAAAAAGTAGACATTTGTGGATTTTTTGATTATAGTGGTTATTAGGGATGCACCGATCCACATTTCTCACTTCCGATCCGATACCGATACTTATAAAAACTGGGTATCAACTGATATCGATACTTCTTCCGATCCGATACTGTTCAGGTATGTGAATCTGTATAATGGAATTTTTGTACTGAGACTATTCATTTTAACATTGTGTGAGTTAAACCCAATGAAGACACTTTTAAGCCTTACAACCGGAAACTCACAAAATTCAACAGCACATAAGAGACAAGTCTATACCACACACATGTCCTTCTCACTCATGGTTTGGCTGGAAAAACTAAAAAACTGCTAAGCCTGATGGGAGAGACAACAAAATCCACTCCCCTTAACCACAAAGAGAGTGGATTTTGTTGTCTTTCCCATAATGCTTAGCGGTTTTTTAGTTTTCCAGCTCCACCTAAAGCTGGAAAACTAAAAAAACTGCTAAGCATTATGGGAAAGACAACAAAATCCACTCCCTTAGTGGTTAAGGGGAGTGGATTTTGTTGTCTTTCCCATCAGGCTTAGCAGTTTTTTAGTTTTTCCAGCCGAACCATGAGTGAGAAGGACATGTGTGTGGTATAGACTTGCCTCTTGTGTGCTGTTAAAGTTATTGAGTTTCCTGTTGTAAGGCTTAAGAGTGTCTTAATTGGATTTAACTCACACAATGTTAAGACAGCAGTCACAGAATGTGATGGAGAACAAGTGCTCTTTGAAGCTGGATCGGAAATACCAGCAGGTTGGATTCCGATATCCGATACTTAAATTATGCTGGTATCCGATACTGGATCGGATTGGCCCCAACCCTAGTTGTTAAAGTTTCCAAATATATTCTGATTTTTTTTAATAGTAAGTAAACTTTATTTGGTTATATGGAAAATTTGAAAATGGACTGAGTTGCGTAATATCAAGGCATGGTGTTTTTTCATGCTCCAGACATGGTCCAAATCTCTTTGAAAATTGGTCTAAATTATCTGCACCAAAAACACTAAATGAACTGTAGCAGATATTAGTTTCAGTTAATTCACTTCATTAAACTTTCTGTATACAGCTGTTTTAATTTTTTTGGTCTGACAGGCTCTGACATCACAGATTGTAGGCGTGGTCATGAACCATGCCAACATGAAACTGAGAGTTTGATGTTTGAACAGAGAGCAGAGCAGCAGCTCCTCCTTGTACTTAGGAGCTGCGTTCACTGAACCTCTACAGTGTGTCCGAGTGTCTTACCAGCTTCATTTTAATTTCCTCCTGATGAGACATTTAGCCCCCTGGGATTCTCCAGCCTTTGTACGTTCTTTGGTTTTCCAGACAGTGTTCCTCTGAGTTTCAAATAAATCACACTATGACTGAACCAGGAAGCTGCTAAAAAGCTGGCATCAAATGAAAACTAGATTTTAAAATATGTTTCCATAGTCACTTGTAAACATGAAGTCTGGGGACCCTTTGAGGGCCACTGAGTCAGCTGCACACAGAAGAAACGGACCCCTCGCTGCTACTGCACCCCGGCCGCCTGTTGTCATGGTGATCTGCCACAGCAGCGAGGACTTTGTCAAAATGTGACCTCAAGCATTTTCAGGCACGTTGTCGTCGTCGTCCTCCCCTGCAATAGTTACCACAGCAACAGGTGAGCTTATTCAGAGGCATACAAACTTTTACTGTGGTGTTGCACTCGTACCATTGCAGGTCATGTGATCGTGAGGACTGTGGTCAGGTGATGTGTCGTTATTCTGTTCAGCCAAAAAGGAACCCTCTGAGTTCTGTGGCTGATCTGTGCTGGGGCTCGGTGAGTCTTCACACTTCAACTCTGAGTTTTCTTTCTCCTCCTGTTCTTTCTTGGCCATTTCTGTTCAGAACAAAGACAGTTTTATTCAAGTTGCAGCAACAGGCTTATTTCATGTCAGACCTGTTGACTTGAACGTGTAGGTAAGGAGCAAGTGATGCATTTGCATGCGTTGCAACAAGGGCTGCGTTTCATTTAGAGGAAGTTCTGTGCGTTATATTTTTACAGCACAATGCGGCCCTTATTATGACGCATGCATTCCTCTTCTTTCAAAATGTCTGCTGGGGAAAAGGCCAAAAAGCTCATTAGAAACCACCCAATTACCATAATTTCCAGTCTATACATTTTTTCCAGCGCTACAAAGCAAAAGGTAAGCAACAATCGTTATGTCTGTGAGTGTGGGTGTGTGTATGTGCATTACTAATACATCTCAACAGCAGTACAGATTTCATTTAACTCTCAGAAATTCATGAATAGGTGTGTTTCTTGATTAAACCCAACACAAGTTGGTCGCTGCCAAACAACTGACCTTAGCAAACACAAAAATGGTTGTGATTCAGGTAATTTACAGATATGCAGTTGTGTTATTGTTATTGTTATAAATTAGCAGAGCCCCCTAATTTCTAAATGAATCACATTTGAATAATAGGCATATTTACAATATTTTCTTGGGGGGCGAGATGGGGTAGAGGCAGGGCAGCCGACCCGGGACCCAAAAGCCCCATGCTCGATCCCCAGCCATTACCACATGTCGTGGTGTCTCTGAGCAAGACAGCCCAACACCTTAATGCTCTCCGGGTGCTTACATAGCTGCCCACTGTCCCACCTGGGATACACCCGATGGGTCAAATGCAGAAAACTAATTTAGTCATTGTATTGAAACATACAATGATGACAATCTCAGACTTCACTTCACTTAAAAGGTTTACATACTCTGGCAGAATTCATGATTTTTTTGTTGTTGCCATTTTTCAGAGAATATAAATTAACAAAATATTTTCTTTCACTCATGCTTAGTGGTTGGGTGAAGCCATTTATTCTCAAGCAATTGTGTTTGTCTTTTTCACATCATAATGACAGTAGAAAATACACAAATGACCCTGACCAAAAATGTACATACCCTAGTTTATAACACCATGTACTGCCTCCTTTTGCAACAACGAGAGCTTGAAGTCTTTTGTGAAAGTTGTCGATGAGACACTTTATTTTCTCATGTGGTGAAGCTACCCACTCTTCTCGGCAAATATCTCCAGTTCCTGTAAATTCTTGGGCTGTCTTGCAAGAACTGCATTTTTGGTATCTCCCCAAAGAAGATACTGAGGCCAGGAGACGGAGATGTCTATTTCAGAACCTTCACTGTTTTCTGCTGTAGCCATTGACACGTTGACCTGGCCTCGTGTTTTGGATCATTGTCATGTTACCATACCACACCATTTTATTTATAGAGCAATTAAAACAGCAACAAGGCCAACCGAAGTGCTGTACAAACAAACAACAGGCAACACATAGGCAACATACAAAATGAAGTAAAACAAACAGAATACTGTATAGACATAAAATCGTTGCAGATAATAAATATAACGACCAAACACAGATCATCTGGTGTTGAAAGCAACATAATAGTAGTGGGTCTTTAAACAAGATTTGAAAACCGAGAGGGAGGGGCCCTGTCTGACAAGCAGAGGTAACTCATTCCAAAGTCTTGGGCCTGCTACATAGAAGCCCCTGTCACCTCAGCGTTTAAGATGAGTTCCTGGAACTGTAGGGATTAACTGGTCCGCTGACCTCAGAAAACGTGGTGGGACATACGGCTGTAGCAAATCAGAGAGATGGGGGCGAGACTGTTCAGCAATTTGTAGACATATAGGAGAATTTTGAAGTGGATTCAAAGATGAATCCAGTGCAGGGAGGCCAAGACTGGTGTAATGTGCTCTCTTTTGCATGTACTGGTTAAAAATTGGGCTGCTGCGTTCTGGATCAGTTGTGGTCGTGAAATGTTGGTCTGACTGATACCAAACAGGAGTGAATTGCAATAATCAAACCTAGACGTAATCTTCTTCTTCTTCTTCTTTTGGCTTTTCCCTTTTCACGGGTCGCCACAGCGAGTCATCCTCCTCCACCTCACTCTGTCCTCTGCATCCTCTGTCCTCACTCCAACTACCTTCATGTCCTCTCTAACTGCATCCATATATCTCCTCTTTGGCCTCCCTCTTTGTCTTTTTCCTGGCAGCTGCATTTCTAACATCCTTCTACCAATATACCCACTGTCCCTCCTCTGGACATGTCCAAACCATCTCAGTCTGGCCTCTCTAACTTTATCTCCCAGTTGTTCAACATGTGCTGTACCTCTGATTATCTCATTCCTGATCTTATCCATCCTTGTCACTCCTAAGGAGAACCTCAGCATCTTCATTTCTGCCACTTCCATTTCTTTCTCCTGTCTTTTTGTCAATGACACCGTGTCCAGACCATACAATATAGCTGGTCTCACCACTGTCTTGTAAACTTTTCCTCTGACCTTTGCTGACACCTTTTTGTCACAAATCACTCCTGAAACCTAGATGTAATAAATGTGTGTATTATTGTCTCCAGGTTATTTTGGATAATATGGGCTTCAGCTTAGACAGTCGCCTCAGCTGGAAAAAACAGGATTTACCAATCATGTTTACATGATTGTTGAGTTTCATGGAAGGATCCATTATCACTCCCAGATTTGTGACTTTTTGTTTTTCAGACAGGGCTAGAGCAGAAAGATCAACACAGTGGTTCGTGACTGTGTCATTGGGAGGGAACAACATGGCTTCAGACTTCTTTTCATTGAAACTTAAGAAATTTAAAGCCATCCAGTCCCTGATGTCAGCCAGGCAGTTGAGCAGAGGTTGAACAGAGCATGTACCATTGTGTCTTTATAGGGGGAAGTACATTTGACAGTAATCGGCATAGAAGTGAAAAGGTATGTTGTGTTTCCGGAAAATAGCACCAAGTGGCAGCAGGTATAAAGAGCATAGGGGAGGACCCAGGATGGACCCCTGTGGAATCCCCCATTTAGAATGTCCAAGAGCATCCCATGCACAGTTTCAGAGCTGATTAGTGCAAATTTTCCTCCAGTATTTTCTGATATGTTGTATTCATCTTGCCATCAATTCTTGTCAAGTTCCCTGTGCGTGTGTAGCTCACACGTTCCCAAAACGTGATCCGCCTTTGTGTTTCGCAGTAGGTATGGTGTTGTAAGGATTTGTGTCTTCTAGTGTATGTCTCCCTTTTGTGGTCTTCTTCAGCTCCTGGACTCCCCTGTTCAGTTCCATTTACACCTATCAGTAATCCCAATCACTCCAGGTGTTTTTCACTCTATCTTGTCAGTGTTTCACTATACTGTATAAGTCTACATCTCATTGTTTGGTATGGTTACTATGTTTCTGTCTTCACCTGTGTTCCCTCACCCACGTAAGTTTTGCTGCCTCATCAGCCTCTTTTGTTGTTTTTAATAAATATTATTACTTGACCCTCGAGTTTCCCTAGCATCTGTCTGCACTTGGCTTCATCCACCACCAACTGCTGACAGGTGTACTGTCATCATGTGCATTGTTGACTCCACTCCAAATGCAAAGTTTATGGGTGTGGCCCATAAGTTCAATTTTGGTCTCATCACTCCAAATAACTTTGTTTCAGACTGTTTGAGGCTTTTCTTTGCGCTGTTTGGCACATTGTAAGAGGGCCGCTTTGTGACACTGGCACAGTAATGGCTTTCTTCTGGTGTCTCCACCATGCCCATATTTTTTCAAGTTCATCCTTAAGCCAAAAATAACCCATTAGTTTCCTTTTCTTAATTCAAGTTCCTTCCAGTGAAGCCATCTACAAGAAGGGACAGAGCAAGCTGTAATTCATGAGGAAGCTGAAGTCCTTCAATGTTTGCACCAAGATGCTGCATATCTTCTATAAGTCTGTTGTAGAGAGCGCTACTTCTTCTGCCATCATCTGCTGGGGTAGCAGCACCAGAGCAAGTGACTTAAAAAAGATCAACCAGCTCATAAAGAAGGCTGACTCAGTTCTGGGGACTCCTCAAGAACCTTTGGAGATAATTGTACAAAGAAGGACTCGTCAGAAAATGAACATTATAGACAACCCTCAGCATCTTCTTCATCAGACTGTCATACAACAACAGAGTGTCTTCAGTCAGAGGGGCGGCCGTGGCGTAGTGGTAATGGCAGTCGTCCCCCAATCGGAAGGTTGGCGGTTCAAATCCCGGTTCCCCACACCATGTGTCGTTGTGTCCTTGGGCAAGACACTTAACCCCGTGTTGCTCCCGGTAGGACTGGAAAGCGCCTTGCATGGCAGTCTGCCGCTACCGGTGTATGAATGTGTGTATGAATGGGTGGATGGTTGGTATTGTAAAGCGCTTTGGGGCCCCTCATAGGGGGCTGGAAAGCGCTATATAAATAAGCTCCATTTACCAGAGGCTTCTTCAGATATGCTGCAACAGACCACTACACTACCACAGCCATCAGCATCTAGAACAACTCTTTAATGAAACCAGGATGATGAGTAATAACATTTAATTCCCCTTTGTGCATCTTGAAACATCCACACCACTTTTTTCAGAAAGTCCTGTATGTCAGCTGAAGTTATTTGTGGGGTTTTATTTGCATCACGAACAGCCTTCTTGGCAGCTGTGGTTGAAATTCTTGTTGGTCTACCTGACTGTGGATTGGTTTCAAAAGAATCCCTCATTTTCCACTCCTTAGTTAGGGTCCGAACACTGCTGATTGGCAGTCTTAATTGCTTGGACATGTTTTTATATCCTTTTCCTGTATTATAAAGTTATCTGTTATTCTTATCTCCTGCAGATCCTTTGATAAAATAAAAGTAAGAAATCTTGGAGTCACATTTGAATCATTACAGGGTTTTGAGTCTCACATTAGGACTACAGTATTTCCCATTCTTGTTTCTTTCATCTAAGAAACATTTCTAAAATATGACCTATGGTCTCCAGAGTTGACCTAGAGAAAATTATTCACGCTTTTGTGTCATTCCGTCTGGACTACTGTAATGCCCTTTTTACCTGCCTGGACAAGTCTTCTGTATCACGCCTACAAGTAATACAGGATGCAGCTGCCAGATTTCTCACTAGATCCAGTAAATACTGCCACATCACTCCAGTTCTGTATTCACTTCACTGGCTCCCAGTTGAGTTTAGAATCCGTTTTAAAGTCCTTGTGCTCACGTACAGAGCTTTAACTGGCCAGGCTCCTGTATACCTTTGTCAGCTTTTAACTAAATACTCTGCTGCCCATGGCCTTCGATCACAGACCCAGAACTTCTTAGATGTTCCACGTACGCGGTTGAAAACTAAAGGGTAGGGCCTTTCAGCCAGTGGCCCCCAGGCTGTGGAATAGTTTGCCCCTGCAGCTTCGTTTTGCTGACTCTGTTGAGGTTTTTTAAAAAACAACCGAAAACACTTTTATTCGCTCAGGCTTTTATGTCATGATTTTATTGTATTTTATTGATTGATATTTGTAGTTTTTATGCTAGTTTTATTCTGTGTATATGTTTAGCAGTTTTTTATTGTACAGCGCTTTGTGATTTTATGTCTGTGATAAGCGCTCTAGAAATAAACCTTACTTACTTACTATAAATCTTTGCTTTCCCCATGGCTTGGAATCCAACAGCATCCATGTAACACCAGATGAAACATGTCGGGAGCTTCAGGCTTTTTATACACTCTCATTTGTACTTTGTACAAGCAAACAGATCACAGGTGAAGATAAGTCCCTTTAGTAGCCATTTACACTTTTGTGTGTGTGTGTGTGTGTGTGTCAACCTGTGTGCATCATGCCAAAACTTATTTATTGTGTTTTTGTCATATGCAAAGAATTGTTTCTAATTTATGTAAATGGTCTGTACTTATATAGCACCTTTCTATCTTACTGAGATACTCAAAGCACTTTACACTACAATCTGTGCCTCATTTACCCATTCATACAGCACTCTACTACAATACTGTATATCTATACAAAGCTAATTGAACAAATCATTCTAAAGAGACTAATCAGTGCTTTATGTCACATTCACACACCGATGGGACACACATCAGAGGCAATGAGGGGTTCAGTGTCTTTCCCAGGGACAATTCGATATGTGACTGCTGATGGATTTGAACCCCCAACTTTCGCATTGGAGGACGACTGCTCTAACCACTCAGCCATAGCTGCCCATGTAAACTTTTTATATAGAGTCTTTTGGGTATTTTCTGTTGTCATGATTTAATAAAGTCAAGCACAATTTTTAGAAAATAATGGCTTCACCCAACCACTAACCTTGAGTGAAATAAAGCTTGTTGTCTTATTGTTCATATTCCACCCCACCCCCACCCCTTTCACAAAAAAGGCCAAACAATCACTAACTCTGCCAGGGTATGTAAACATTTTGAGCACAGCTGTATGGTGTTCAAAATCCAAATATCTGTTCATTATGTCAAAGAGGGAGATCTAACAAGTCAATAAAGGCAGAGAACACAAAATAATTTAATATTACGAACAAAAAAGATTTGCCTGCTAATCACTGGAAGATAGTCTGATAAAAAAAAAAAAAAACCTTCATCACTCAACGTTCAACAGATTAAAATGTATATATTTTATGTAAATATGAAAATATGTTGTAATCAAACTTCAACAACTAAAGAGCTTAATCCTAAATGTTTGTTATCTTTCTGATAACTGAAAGTCACCCACATTTTCTCTCAGTTCACAGCAGGTTTGATATTTAACTTTTTCATTCACTTTTCTTCTACTCTGATTTGTAGAGTGCAGAAACAAACAATAAAAACCGAACAAAAAACACATTCAACTAACTGAGTTGAAATTTAATTGCTTCTACCATGCACAGACAGCTCTTTCCATCGCTCCTTGTTGCTGGCGATGACACTGGAAAGGTGGAGCCTCAGAGCTGGCAAATCAATTGCTGTTAGAGAAAAGCTCATCTGTCCATCGTCACTGTTCCCATGGCGACTGCTGCTGTGTCTCTGGACCGACTCCACGGTGACTGAGCCACTTCCTGTCAGACTGGACAAGGTTGGGAGCAGATTTGAAGAAAGTTCACATGAGATACTTTGCTCATAAACCAAATGCATGCACACCCCACCCCCACCACACACACACACACACACAGAAAAGAGTGA
>JBBPBX010062380.1:0-20847 GCA_038048925.1 Garcialebias charrua | reverse complement strand
CTCCTGAGTTTTTTTTGTTTTTTTTTTTTGCTTACCTGTTTTTTGAGTTTTCTTCAAGATGAGGAGAACCACCATCCGATGTGGTACCTATTGGACTAAACCCGTCCTGGACCTGACGGAGTACAGCCAGGCGGTGGAGGTTCTGCCTTCACCTCTCCTGCTGCAGGAGGAGAGAAGGACTAAAGGTAGCCACACAACACCCAGGTCCAGTTTTTCCTCAGCTCCCGTGCCGACTTACTCTGGGTGGACGTCGGGTGAGGACGCAGAGTCAGAGGACGAACTCTGGCTTGCCCCCGTGGTCCACTCACAACCTCGTCGTAAGAGAGGCAAAAACAAGACCCGGAGAGGGTCCACCACACCTCCGGTCCGTCCAGTGGTTCCCGCTCGGTCCGGTGAGACTGAGTCCCCTGTGCCCAGCTCCAATGTCACTGTGGGCGCGGTCCCCGTTGCCTCACCTCCCAGGATTCCGGTGAGGACGAAGCTCGACCCCACACCTCCGACATGTACAGCTGTTCCTGCTCAGTTCGGCGAGACTGGGTCCCACTCGTCCCAGCTCCAGACCAGTGACTTTGCTTCAATAAATCAAACCTTATTACGTTTGCTGACCTCTGCCATGGACAATCCAGACTGTATTAACCTTTTGCTTTCCTCTGCAGAAAGCCTTGTGTTTTCTCAACCTGGTCTGGCCCAGCTTCCTTTTTATAAAGGGCTTTTGAGTGAGATAAGGGCTCTAAAGCCTGCTGCACCAAACTCTCATCCTGTGGCCACAAGCCTCCAGCCTCCTACAGTTAGAGACTCATCTATTGCAGAAACTGCAGTATCTCCTGATTTTCCTGTGTCCCTAGTGTCTGCAGGAGGTCCAGAACCTGCAGCAGGAGGTCCAGAACCTGCAGCAGGAGGTCCAGAACCTGCAGCAGGAGGTCCAGAACCTGCAGCAGGAGGTCCAGAACCTGCAGCAGGAGGTCCAGAACCTGCAGCAGGAGGTCCAGAACCTGCAGCGGGAGGTCCAGAACCTGCAGCGGGAGGTCCAGAACCTGCAGCGGGAGGTCCAGAACCTGCAGCGGGAGGTCCAGAACCTGCAGCGGGAGGTCCAGAACCTGCAGCGGGAGGTCCAGAACCTGCAGCGGGAGACCCAGAACCTGCAGCGGGAGACCCAGAACCTGCAGCGGGAGACCCAGAACCTGCAGCGGGAGACCCAGAACCTGCAGCGGGAGACCCAGAACCTGCAGCGGGAGACCCAGTACCTGCAGCGGGAGACCCAGTACCTGCAGCGGGAGACCCAGTACCTGCAGCGGGAGACCTAGAACCTGCAGCAGGAGGTCCAGAACCTACGGGCCTTCCAGAAGCTCCAGTGTCTTTGGCGGGTGCCTCCCAGGAAGGAGCCCCTCCTGTCTCCTGTACCGAGGGGGTCCCGGAGGACCTTCCTCCTGTCTCCTGTGCCGAGGGGGTCCCGGAGGACCTTCCTCCTGTCTCCTGTGCCGAGGGGGTCCCGGAGGACCTTCCTCCTGTCTCCTGTGCCGAGGGGGTCCCGGAGGACCTTCCTCCTGTCTCCTGTGCCGAGGGGGTCCCGGAGGACCTTCCTCCTGTATCCTGTGCCGAGGGGGTCCCGGAGGACCTTCCTCCTGTATCCTGTGCCGAGGGGGTCCCGGAGGACCTTCCTCCTGTATCCTGTGCCGAGGGGGTCCCGGAGGACCTTCCTCCTGTATCCTGTGCCGAGGGGGTCCCGGAGGACCTTCCTCCTGTATCCTGTGCCGAGGGGGTCCCGGAGGACCCTCCTCACGTCTTCTGCTGTCCTGAGGTCTGGCCTTCGACGTCTGCGGCTCCTGAGGTCTGGCCTTCGACGTCTGCGGCTCCTGAGGTCTGGCCTTCGACGTCTGCGGCTCCTGAGGTCTGGCCTTCGACGTCTGCGGCTCCTGAGGTCTGGCCTTCGACGTCTGCGGCTCCTGAGGTCTGGCCTTCGACGTCTGCGGCTCCTGAGGTCTGGCCTTCGACGTCTGCGGCTCCTGAGGTCTGGCCTTCGACGTCTGCGGCTCCTGAGGTCTGGCCTTCGACGTCTGCGGCTCCTGAGGTCTGGCCTTCGTCGTCTGCGGCTCCTGAGGTCTGGCCTTCGTCGTCTGCGGCTCCTGAGGTCTGGCCTTCGTCGTCTGCGGCTCCTGAGGTCTGGCCTTCGTCGTCTGCGGCTCCTGAGGTCTGGCCTTCGTCGTCTGCGGCTCCTGTGGCCTCGCCTTTGTCGTCTGCGGCTCCTGTGGCCTCGCCTTCGTTGTCTGCGGCTCCTAGGGTTTCATCTTCGCCGTTTGCAGTTCCTCTGGTCCCCGTGTTGTCTGCTATGGTCTCCAAGGCTCCTCGTGCGGGACGGCCTCCCGGACGTCCGCCTGGACTGGCTCCTGGCGATGGACGGACTCCCGGTCGACCGCCTGACCTGGCTCCTGGCGATGGACGGCCTCCCGGTCGACCGCCTGACCTGGCTCCTGGCGATGGACGGCCTCCCGGTCGACCGCCTGACCTGGCTCCTGGCAATGGATGGCTTCCCGGTCAGCTTCTGTTTTTGAACGTTGCCCAGGTCTTGCCCTGTCGGTTTTTGTTTAGTTTGTTCTGGCCCTCCGTCCTTGTGTTTTCCCCCATCCTCCCGCCCGTTCTGTGTTTGTGCTTTGTGGGACGTCAGGTGACGTCCCTTGAGGGGGAGGTTCTGTCATGGTCTGTCTTCTGTTGTCTGGTGTTTCTGTGTTCTGTCTGTTTGTGTTTCTTTTAGTCTTCTCTTGAGTTTAATTTAGTTCTTTGTCTAGTGTCTTTGTCTTGCCCTGTTAAGCTTTCTGTTTTTGTTTCTGTGTTCTGTTTGTTTAGTCAGCTCTTTGTTCCCACTGTGAGGTTGGCTCCCTCTCCTGGACTTTCCATGTGTTTTCCATTCAACCTACCCTGCTCCATTTTAGTTATTTCAGATTTAGTTTATTTCCCTGTCCTGCTCCAGATTAGTTAAATTCCTGTTTAGTTTACTTCTCTGTTCAGCCCCAGTTTAGTTATTCATGTTACATGTTTTAGTTAGTTCCCTTGCCCTGGTCTGTTATTTATTACTTCCCCAAGTGTTCACTCTGGTCCTTCCTGGTGTTGTGCTCCAATCAGTCTGATTATTTTCACCTTTGTCCCAAGCCCTGCCTGTGTGTATATAAGTTCCTCTGTGAGTTCTGTCTTTGTCGGTTCGTCATCGTTTTGGGTTCATCCTAGTCCTGTTCCCTGAGTTCCCTGAGTTATGTGAGTTATGCTGCCATTGTCAGCCTTTTTTCTGTTTGAACAATTAAAGTATTTATTTTTGTACTTTGCCTCCTGAGTCCTGTCTGCAAATGGGTTCTTTCCACGGTCCCTGAGCCTGGACCCTAACAATTCATCGATTACTCTCTGAGAGTTTCATTCAAATCTGTCACTTCACTGTACTGTATTATGTTCCCGAAGGGCAATTCATTTAAAGTAGTGGTGATGACAACCAGCACATTCATACAAACTTTTAAACATGACAAAATTAATGAAAATAAGGTAAAAATGTACATTTAAAACAAGATTAAGGTCCTCGACTTACGACAGAGTTCCGTTCCTACGCTCCGTCGTAACTGGAATTTCGGCGTAACTTGAAACATACGGCCAAACTGCACCTTACGTGTAAAGTACTGTATTTTACCAAGCACTTAGCCTATCCTAACACAGTGCCCTACATAATTATCAAAAAACACATACATTTGGAGCCATAATCAAGGGAAAAAAAGAGTTAATTTCCTACTCTGGAATGCTGGTGAAGCCATTTCCTCGTTCCTCCCTCCCTCCTCCGTAATCTGTATTGCGTTTACGTCGTAAAACCGCCGTCCATAAAACGGCTACTTTTCCACAGCTGCTGCCTGTCCAGCCTGCTCCAACAAGTTTTGTTTTGTTTTTTGAACGTCCAGAAGACCAGACTTAGCTTTTTTAGAGAGTACAGGGTAAGCTGTAGCCTCTGCAGCTAAACCGGAAACTGCCGGAAACTGCCAGAAACTGCGTAAATCGGCTTCAAAATAAAAAAAATAAAAAAAATAAAAAATAAAAAATAAAACAATAAATGGGAGGTGCGTCGTAACCGCGAAACGTCGTGACTCGAGATTGTCGTAAGTCGAGGACTACCTGTACACTAAAACGTTACTAAAAAAAGAAAATGAGTCGTGCTGCAATAGTAACCTTAGGTCAATGCTTTATATTTTGTTTAAAAAATAAAATGTCTGCAGGGATGACAGAGGTCTTTAATCTGTTCGTTCTATAGGCCACATCTTCTGCCCGAAGGAAAAAGACTGAACTGGGTGTGTGGAGGATGAGTGGAATCTGACAAATTTTGTTTGGCTTTGGATACAAATCTGGTCCATGATGTCACTTAATTAAATCCTGATAATTTTTCCACATTCTTTGATAAAACCCTGTAAGGGATTACGTTTTTTTTTTTTTAAGTTCAACTCAAACCAGCAAATAAAGGAAAAAATGAAGACAGATTCAATAAAGCAGTAAAACATTTTCATAAAAATGCAATCAACATTCAAGCTCCTCAACTTCCGGAGGAAATGCATCCTCTGGTGGACTTTCCGACAGATTCCATCAGCCTGGGGCTCAAATGTTAACGTTTTGTCCACCATTACACCCAGGTTGTATTCTTGCACCTCTTTCACTACCTGATATGGAGGGAGAGGAGCAGAAGCCTTCCTAACGTCTACACACATCACTTTTGTTTTTGATGCGTTAATGTGCAAGAAGGATGACTGGCACCACTGGATCAAGTGGTTCACAAGATATTTTGCTAACAGACAAAGTGAGTTGACTGCAACAGGTTATGGTAAGGTTTGGAGCAAACGCTCTGCACAGTGAGTATTAAATGTACGACTCTCAGCTACAACCCCTGTGATTTTAGCTCAAGAGTTGTAAAATTGAATAACTTGAAACCATTTTTTTATTTTTATTAAGTGGCTGTGGCAGCCATCTTGGATCAGGTTAGTTATAGAGGTACATCCAGTGATTATTAACGGAGAGTTTTCTTAAAATCCACCCTGTGGTTTGTGAAATAACAAAGACGCACATGCACACAGACACTAGTAGAAGTTTATTTTTTTTGTCTTTTTCCAACACGAAACTAATTAAATGTAAACTAAAAGTTTTCAGAAATCAATTAATCTGTCAAATTAAAATTGCTCTCCTGTTAGTGTTCATTTTCTTTGATGTACTGCATTGATGTTTGAAAAGCGTGTTCCTGCAAACTATACAACATGAAAAATACAATGCTCTTCAGATATTCAGAGAATTAATGCACATTGTCAAACTGTACTCTGTTGTGAGGTCAATCGTTATTTCCCCACATCATCGACTCTGTTTTAGATATTTAAACAAAGCATACTGGAACACACTAAATCATGGTGAAACTTGAAGGGAGGGAAACACTGTCTGAACCGGAGCAATGTGCCTTGATTTAATGAGCAAACTACGGGAATGAATCATTTGTGTCGTTGCAGGTATTTCCAGTCTGCGCCTGAGGCAGCCAGTGGTGATTGATAACTCAGATGATTCCACACTGCCAATGGGAGATGGGAAGAAGAGCAGGAAGGATGGGAGGAGGAAGAGGAGAAGAGGCTTAATGACACAAATGATAATTACAGAATCTCTAATACCTGAAATTGAAGCAGAGGGGCTCAGCTCTCAGTCGTAGACAAGGCCTTTCATTAACCATCAAAGATATTGAATCAGTGAATTCCACAACAAATGAAATGGCAGAATATATTTTTCATTAAAGCACAGTTTAATTGTTATTTTTAGAATTTAAGAGCATACATGTAAAGTTTTTACTTTTAATTCAACTCAAATTAAATAATCATGTCTACTGTAGGCCCGCTTTCTGGCCATATGAAATGTCTGCTTCACATCAACCTTTTAATAAAGGGCAACGTCGTCATCGTACATGTTAATAGGCTCTGTATGTCCCAGAACCATAAGGGTGTTCATCTGAAGGTGAAAACGAAGGAAACAAATCCAGGACGCCAAGATCATGTTCAATTCTACCAAAGTCTTTCATGAACTTGCCTTGAAAGAAAACACATCACCTGCTGTGTTCCAAGTCTGGGTTTCAAACATTTTTACATTTGTAGCTAGTATGGTCAAATGCTATAAATTACACAAAGCACAATCTCTTTCAATGAGTAGCTACTACCACAACAGAGTTTAGCTCAGAATCTGTGAAACTGACATTTTTGTACTGATTAAAGTTACCGTAATTTCCAGACTATTGAGCACACCTGAATATAAGACACACCCACTAAATAAAATAATAATAATAATTTTGTACCTATTTAGACCGCGCTTGTCGATAAGCTGCTGGTGTTCACGTTGTAACATATTTACATAAAAAGATGTCTTAAACTTTTACACAAATATGTACTGGTAACATACACAAATACGTGCAGTACCGTATTTTTGGACCTATAAGTCACAGTTTTTTTACATAAGTTGCATGTCTTTCGACTTATATGCCGAAGCAACATATTTATGGATTTTTTTCCCATATTTATAAACCAATATTTGGCTGAGACATGACCGTTTTCATTCAATCTAACAGATAAAAAATTGAGCTGTACCATTTTCAGCCACTAGATGGAAGCAGAGTAGTAGTAGCAGTAAGGCATACTGTTGTAACATGTAACAGGTAGACATGGCTATATGACAAATTCAAAAGAGTTCAAGACAAAAACAATTGGACGTTATTTACTATACTTTATACTTTTTTGTTTTTTTCTTGAACTTTTTTGAGTTTACCATGTCCTTGATGACTGAAAATCTTTACCAGCTATTAATGATACAATTAGCCTGCCAAAGTACCCCACCTTTGTTTTGCTCGCTGCTTGGACCGACCATCAAACCAGCTGCACTGCCCCGGCAAAATGCAGATAATTTGACCAAAGTGCATTTATTAAGCAAATGTTAGACTGAGACACACATTCAATCTAATTTCAAGCAAACAAATAATTGTTTTTAAGTGTTAAGCTTGTTAAATTCTTGTTAAAGTCCTCATGTGCACGCTCCCGCAGCCGCCATTTTGCAGCCCATCGATTTTTGGCACAACACCGGTCCACCTTTTCAGGTTCGGCCCACATTTCCAAGTTGTCAGCGGTGTTGCATAATAGATGTGACTTATACGGCGAAGCAACATATTTATGGAGTTTTCCACTGTATTAGACAAATAGGAACTGATGCGACTTATAGGACGGAGCAACATGTACGGCGGAAAATACAGTAAATGTTTTTTGTTTTTTTTCTTCTGAACAGTGCCTGTAACATGGCTGGTTAAAAAATACAGTAGCTTACAAGGAAGTCATTGTTCACTATCTTCATATTCCTCCTGCACAAGCTTATGCTATCCTTTTTTTATTTTTTTACCTTTATTTATACAGGTAGTCTCATTGAGTCACGAGGACCAAAGTCCCAAGAGAGACGTGTGTTGAGCAGCTATGTGAGCGCCCGGGTGTGACAAGGCTAAATGTTTGGCTGGCATGAAGCTCATTAGCCCATCAAAAAAATATTATTTTTAATCCATAAATTAGCTGCAGCATTATATAAGCCGTGGTGTTCAAAGTGTGTGAAAAAAGTAGCAGCTTATAGTCCGGAAATTTCGGTAAGTAGATATGGTGGCCATCTTGAATTGGGTTAACTTTATAAATGCACATCATCCATTAAGTATTGTCTGGCAAGTTTCACTCAAATCTGCAAAGTGGTTCATGAGATATTTTGCTAACAGTTGGTGTTGACTCTGTTAATGTCAAAATTTTAAAGGGGACCACAGATAGGTTTTTAAAATTTTTATGGTATGTCTGTGGGCTATCCAGACAATGTTCATTCAATTTAATACACAAAATAATTCTTAGATAATCAATTATACCCTTTTTAATTCTGCCATTTTTAACTTTCGTTTTGAACGACTGGTTTATGATAATGAGCTCTCATGGCCACGCCCTTCAAAGATCTGTTTACATTTACTCCGCCCTCTGTAAGAGCCAGTATCTCTAATCTGTTGTTGTTTTAAAATTAGCTCTTTTTTTATTACTCATTTGACTTACTGTTAGTGCTAGCTTAAGATAACTTACCGAAAGCCGTCTGCGCGCGCCGCCATGAGCTGCTCCTTTTAGCCCGAATCCGAGGCTAAAAATAGCTCGTTCCTCCTCCGCCCTTTTAGGTCCGCTCGTTGCATGCGGCGCTTTTGGGAGCGATCTCTGCTTCAGTCCAGACACATACACAAAGTTCACTGAGTGTTTCCAGTTAATTTATCCGTATGAGGCAACCTCTGACCGGACCCCACGCTCCTCAAAAGCTATCAGCTCCCAGCAGCTCCCGCCCGCAGATGGTCTCTTCGCCGGCGGTCTGCTCGTTTTCCGTCTGCCGGCTGCTCGTTGGGAGCGATCGCTAATACGCTAAAAATTGAACTAAAACGTAAAAATAACAATTATACTTTATTTATAAAGCCATTTAAAACAACCACAGCTGCAACAAAGTGCTGTACACATGAAATTAAGAACATTTAAACAAAAGATGAGATGAAATCAGGAAAAACAACCGTCACGTCTATTATACTATTATAGCTATTATATATTATAGGGCGGCCGTGGTGTAGTGGTAATGGCAGTCGACCCCTGATCGGAAGGTTGGAGGTTCGAATCCCGCATCCGCCCACCATGTGTCGTTGTGTCCCTGGGCAAGACACTTAACCCCGAGTTGCTCCCGGTAGGTCTGGATGGCGCCTTGCAAGGCAGGCTACCACTACCGGTGTATGAATGTCTGAATGAATGGGTGGATGGCTGGTATTGTAAAGCGCTTTGGGGCTCCTCACAGGGGGCTAGAAAGCGCTATATAAATAAGCTCCATTTACCATTTACCATTTACCATACTGAAGTGGGTTGAGCCGCACCAGGGGTTGCTAGGTGAGGGGCTGGATTCAGGGTCGGGGTGGGTTGTCCTGGCGCTTGTGACATCACAAGCGCCAGGATTTGAAAACGAAACGTATCTTATCACAGTAAAATAAATATACTTAGAGTAAATATACCACTGGGTGCATTTTTTTGGCCTTAGGACTGTTTTTTATGAAGTACATAACCAAAGTTGAGTAAAAAAGAACATTAAAAAGTGAATTTTGCATCTGTGGTCCCTTTTAAGCAAAGATATATTGCAATATGTGGCACTTAGTGTGTTGACAATAATCAACTGCTAACACACCCATTTTTTGCTCAGTATTTATAAAACTAACCGAGTTATTGTCATTTATAAATTGGTTGATCAGCTGTGGTGGCCTTTTTGCCTTCGGCAGTCGACAATATTTACTTGAGAAGGCACCGAGGAGTCAAAAAAAGCCAAACCAAACATCAGACAGGCAACAGGAGATGAAGAAAACAGAGACCAGCGAGGACAGGTGTAATGATTGGCGATGGAAACAGGTGTGAACTAAAGTCTAGCAGGGAGCAAAACATCCAAAGCACCAAGAAAATAAAAATAAAAATTCTGTGCAACGAGAGAGGGAATAAGGAAAACCGAACATAAAAACAGGAAACAAGACACGTTATTACCGTACTTATTGATCAGTCAAAGGATTACTTTGACTGATCAATAACTAAAACAAGTGAAGCTTATTCGTGATATTTTAACAGAATACATAAAGTAACTGGTGGAGAATAATTATAAAGTCACAGAAAATTGAATTAAACTGGAAGATTCTCTGAATTGTGTGTGACAAATTATTAACGCTCTGTCGCTGCTCTCTAAATTTTCTGTTCCAGCCAGTTTGTGAACCTTCCCCTGACTTTGCACCATTATAACAGCTTTAGCAGAGCAACAAATTAGTTTTTGCCTTGAAATTCTGCTGTGTCACTTTGGCAGGCCGGTCCCGACAGCATAGCAGCTTGCTAATAACTGGACAGGTGTCTCGTTCTCCCACATCGGACCTGACAGTCTTCTGTGGCACAGTCATTATGTCACAGTGGCTAAATAGAGAAACTAAAAAAAACCTTGATCCTTAAAAGCTGCACGGATCGCTTACCATGGGTGCTTTTAGCTGCTGCAGAGCTGCATGAAGGTTATGAACTGGAATAAACATTCACATTTAGCATGGCTGCACATGGAAAGAAAAAGCACTAGTTAGAGAATAAAAATACGTTACTGTATAAGAATAATCACCACATTCTGCACATTACCGTACTTTTTGCTGTACACGTCGCACCGCCATATAAGTTGCATCAGTCTAAATATGGCTCATAAAGCGGAAACAAAACATAAATACGTCATTTCACCGTATAAGTTGCATATATTATGCGTCACCGCTGACCACCCGGAAAAATGGGCCGACGTTGTGCCAAAAATTGATTGTCTGCCAAATGATGGTTGCGGGAGCATGCACGGGATGACTTTAACAAGAATTTAACAAGAATAACAATTACAAACAATTATTTGTTTGCTTGACATTGTGTCTCAGTTGAACTTTTCCTTAATAAAGGCACTTTCGTGGTTAAATCAGCTGCATTTCGCCTGGGCTGTGCGGCGAAATGCAGCTGATTTGACGTTTGCTCCAGGAGTTCAAGAGCAAAACAAAGAGGGCTTTGTATGACAAGCCAAGTGTCTCACTAATACCCACTTTTACCTATTAATGAGACAACTGGCTTACCAGATTTGTCTAGCTCCCTTTAACGGCTAAAAATAGTAAGGTTCAATATTTTCCATGTCAGAATGAATGAAAGCGTTGGATCTCAGCCAAAAATTGGATTATAAATACATGTATGGAAAAAAAATGTAAATAAGTCGCTTCGGTGTACAAGTCGCAGGCATGCTAATTTATTCAAGAAAGTGTGACATATACACCAAAAAGTATGGTACTTTGCCTAACTGCCGTAAACCTGTTACACTAAAAGTTGACTGTTTTCACATTTTTGTGGCTGAGTCCTGAAGAATATATGCTTGTTAATATTAGGTGAAACTTTCACAACATGACTGTTTTTAGTAATGACGTTCAAATGTTTGTTATTTGCATGAGCTTCTAGATAAACAATGCTAATCATGTTAAGTTCCTATGGAATTTTCAGTGTTAAGTTAGCATCTATGCTAACTGTTGGTCAGCAGCCTGTGATTGTTTTATGGCATATTACTGTGCATTCTTTATTATGCAAGAAAATTGTTAAATCAGCATTATACAAAGTAAACCAAAATCGTTTTACTATGTATTTTTTTTTTTTTGTCTCTATACTTCAGTTTTAGTATTTTGGATTTACATTTTAAAACTAATCGTTTTATCTTTTGAATCTTGAGGCCCCAAAAGATTGTGTGTGTCCTCATCATTGTGTGAATAGCACACAGCTACATGAATGCCCGTCAGTCACACTAATAGTGAAAAGATGCTAATTACCTTTCACTTAAATGGTCTGGAATTAGTCTTCGTTGAGAAAGTTCATTTGTGTCCCCAACCCACAACACCAACAGCTCCTGCCTCGAATCCTTAATTAAGTCATCTAGGGGGGCCAAACCAGCAGAACCTGAAGAGATGAGAGATGCAGTAAAGACAAGTCAAATGTGCAGTCAGTACAGCTCATTTATGAAAACTGCTTCTGCTCTGAGATACGTGTCTGATTTAATATTCATAAGAGGAACAGAAAAATGAGGAAAGGTGGGGAAAAAACAAAGACACAAAAGGATAAAAGCAGCAAAGTAGAGTAATAACAATGAAGAGGAAAATGATGGAGAGAAGAAGAGGCTTAATAAAGAAACATACGGAGACATGAGGCGAGTTGTGTTTGTGCCAGAGTTGCTCAGACCAATCCCCCCTGTTTTGGTTGGCAGATGGGTCCTGTCGTGGCGCCGCCTGAAAGATGGTGCGCCATGCCGACACCTTCTCTAGGAGACCACACACACACACAAAATGTTCTCTCGCTATTTCACTTCCTTACTTGCCATCACGGCCGCAGCGCTGACAGATTGAGAGCAAACAGGCGGGCAGGCAATCAGCTCAGACACCTGAGAACAACCTGAGGATGCCTGCTCTTGTTGGCAGGCAGAAAGGACTGCTGGCCATGCTGCAAAACATCAATTAGATAAATTTAAAAAAACAAAGCTCCATTAAAGGGCAGATTAAAAGAGCCATTGAGGAGAAATGAGATGAATGATACATTTACTTCTCAACCAACAAAGATGTAACAGGACTAACAGTAAAAAGTGACTTGGACAATCATCATAGAGACTCTGAGGTTGTCCTGACAGGTGCACACTGATGTCACAGAGTATGAAAGCTTGTCATCAGATTTGTTCCACCTTTTTTTCCAAGAAACAGGGAAAAAGACATACCTAGAAGGCAACGCTGTCAGATAAACTTCTAAAAAAGCAATCCGAACAAGACATGTTGACATAAAATGAATTGAGTTGGACCACATTCAGACTCCAAATAAATGTTTTCTACCAGAAATGGAAAAGCATCACCACTGAATCCATTTTCACTTTTTAAAACACAGGATCTTAAAGGAGGTAACGTGCATCTTGAAGGCTGAAATCATTGTGTAATCACTTAACTATGTGATTGCTTTCCGTTCCTAGAAGCTGATGTGCCCCCTCTGGAAAGGTTTCTGAGTCCAAGTGTGTGTTTGCGTGAAAGAAAACTTGAGGGCGAAAGCAGAAGATGAGCAGAGACAAGTGTCCTTCTACTTAAAGTCCCAGCCTCCATCAAGAACAATCAATACAATCCCTCAGAATTACCCTCACAACAGAATGAATCATCCCATCATGCGGAAAACACACACACACGAGCACCAACTTTGTATGCTGTTCATTTATTTTCAACACACACTGACATTTTCAGTGTTTATTAAAGCAAGGACTGTGCAGTGAACATTTTGTAGTGATGTATGTTCAATTGATTGCAGGGCTAGAAAGATCAATCAGGAAGTTGTGGGTTATTAAACGAAGTCAAATCTGTAAAGATGGACAACATGTTGGCATGGGTGGAGACGTGTCAGAATCTTACCTCCTATGATGTTATGTTGATTACTGTTCTCCAAGAATCTGGGGGAGTCTTCTTAATGAGAAGTCATGACAGAATACAGTCTCTTTAAAACTTCCATTAGAGCATTCTGGAAAATACACTTAACGTCACAGAAATCTGAAAGTTATGCACCATAACTCAAGTTCCCTGAAGGAAGGGAACGAGGTGCAACATACTTGCTATGGGAATTGCGCCCCCACACGATTACCTGAAGGAATACAATCACGCCTTTACGGCTAGGGCGTCAACGTCGCGCCAGAGGCCCCGCCCTCTGGGTATTTAAGCGACTGACGCCCATCCATCTTTCTCCAAAATTGCACTTCACCGAGCTTTCAGCATTGAAAAGGGCCAGATATGTTGCACCTCGTTCCCTTCCTTCAGGGAACATGAGTTATGGTGCATAACTTTCAGTTCCCTTATCAGTCAGTCACTCGGTGCAACATACTTGCTATGGGAACGTAATTCATTCACGCCCTTGAAATGCTCAGTAAAATGCATGCTAGTGTGAACGTCTGCCCTTGACCAGCAGGCATCTCAAGGCTACTTTCTACTGTGTGTTAGAAAGAACAGCCTGAGTGACATCACACGCAGTAACATCCAAACTGTAATGCTTTGCAAAAGTGTTTAATGAGCTCCAGTTCGCAGCAGCACAAATGTCTGCAACTGGTACACCCTTGAACAGTGACCACGAAGTGGCCAAGCCCCTAGTCGAGTGAGCGTGCACTCCAGAGGGCACCTGTTGACCTTTGCTACTGTACGCCCTTTTAATGGCCTCAGTCACCCAATGTGAAAGGCGTTGTTTTGATAGGGCCTTTCCGGTAGCAGGTGCTGCAAAGCACACAAACAGTTGATTTGTTTTTCTCCATTCGGCTGTTCTCTGCATGTAAGTGCGTAAAGCTCTCACGGGGCAGAGAGCCTTCAGCCTTTCCTGTTCCTGAGTGAGGACAGGAGCAGGTGGGAAGGAGGAGAGATCAAAGTCCAGACTCCTATGGTTTAAAGTCAAGACCTTGGGGATGTATGCGGGATTAGGCCTTAGGGTGACCTTTGACCCGTCAGGGGCGAATCTGGTACACATTGGATGTACAGACAATGCATGGAGGTCACCCACGCGTTTCGCTGAGCAAAGTGCCAAGAGTAGAGCGGTTTTATAAGATAAAATCTTAATCTCGCTCAGTGGCTCGAATGGAGGATCACAGAGAGCCCCCAAGACCAGGCTAAGATCCCAACTAGGGTCAGGATCCTGCTGGGTGGTTTTGTCCTAAGCACGCCCTTCATAAATCTTATTATGATTGGATGCGCGCTAGGTGTCCTATGTCCCCAGCCTTCGTGACAGGCTGAAATAGCTGATAGGAAAACTTTAATCGTTGAGAAAGAACGACCTTTTTCCAGTAAGTCCTGAAGGAAAATCAGGAGCTGAGCCAGGTCGCATGAGTAAGAAATAATATTTCTTTCTGTGCACCAAGCTTCAAAAATATGCCACTTCTGTGCGTAGAGAGATTGTGTTGTCACAGCACGAGAATTTTGTATGGTTTTTACCACATTTTCCGGCAGGCCTGACGCTATCAACTTGTTCTTTTCTACCAACAAGCTGAAATTTTTAACAGTTCTCAGCCTAGGCGGCGAGACTACTTCTTCTGGTGACATAGTTTGACCCTGAAGAAGAGCAGTTGGTCTATCCAGTTCCTCTCCAGGGGCCTTGGAAGCCGTGACCCCTTGGAGGTCAACCAAGTTTGGGAGAAAGCCTTTTTGTTGATGTACTACCAGGCTGCTCTGATCGAGAGTGATCGAGGGTGGATGCAACCTGTCGTCTTTATTAGACAGAAGTGGAGCAGAATGTCTGTTTTCTCTCTCCTTGTTTTGGGTCATGGGACCGAGAAGCTGCGAGTTTTGTAAACGAGCAGATCTTCTGACCCCAATCTGTTTCCTGGATGGGTCCAGTTTACTGGTCCTTGGCCTTAACAGAGCGTTGGAACCAGACAAACCGGCCAGGGTCTGTGTTTCACCCGTTGGGGGGATATTGTTTAAGAGCAGAGCTGAACCAGCACAGTGAGAAAGGTCACGTGCTGCGGGATCACTGCTTGGACATTGCGTGTCACTCATTAATAATAAAGGGACAGCTGCAACGTGAGAACGTGGAGATGATTCTTTGTGCTTGGCAGACTTTAAATTGTTTGGTGATAGAGAGCCCAGTTCCCTTCGAATAACAGGAAGAGGAATCTGATTCAGCTCTGATTTGTTTACACACACAGCAGCCTGAACACAATTGCTTTTGTGAACGTGTGAAGCTTGTGGTTGCCTGTGGGCATCTGACGTGGCCCCCCCGTCGTTAGATTCTGTCGGCGCGTCTCCCTGAGGCGGACATGTCACGTGTTTGCTTGGTTAGTGTATTGGCCGCCCCTTCGTTCACAATGGAACGGGGGCTGGAGCACGTGACCCCCCCTCACCTGTCTCCATGAGGGGTAGGGGGCCCGCTTGCAGACGCCTCTGTGCCTGTTCGCTACAGACGGAGCAGATGCACCCTACCGGGGTTCATTGATTAGGCTAACATCCCGTGAGCTATGAGGGAGGGGAGGGAAATGGCCCCCTCCCTTTATGAAGGCTGGCAGGCCAGAGGGACCTGTTCTGCTGAAGTTACTTGTGTTTTGTTGTTGTTGTTGTTGTTGTTGTTTTTGGAGTCAATAAAACAGAGAGGCTGTTTTTTTTGCTTTATTCGTGCTTAAAGGTTCAGTATGCAGTTTCTGTAGAACTGCAGCACTTAGAAATATTTTCAACAGGCAAAGCATTCTGATCCCTCCCCCTCAGAGCCATATGTGGCTCTGCCCCCTTGTGGTCTGTTGAATTTCAAATTCAAGCTCTGTTTTTATTGGCTGATTCAAATTCAAGCTCTGTTTTTATTGGCTGGTTACAAACTCTGTTTTTATTGGCTGGAAAATGGCGGGTCACCTTTTCTTTTTAGAAATGCTTATTTACCACCTGGAGAAGCAAGGGGACAATATTTTTTTTTTCAGAGATTACCTGGCTAACATCAGTCTGTCAGGAGGTAGTGACAGAGTGAAGAAATATGTTCATAAAAAAAGCTACATACTGAAGCTTTAAGTGTAATGACATGTTTGATTTTATGTCACTCACAGCAGGAAAAACATGATTTGTACATGCAACAGAGTTACCAGCTATTTGTACCGTGCTACAAATAAAGTCTGGACATGAACTGATCATTCCCCGTACCGCTTGGGCGGGTGACCGTGTAAAGTCAAGACGTGAACCTGTTCATCAGGCACGATTTTGTCTGTCGTCCCGGTTCACAGAGGAGGCCCTGTGTCTGACCGCCTGGCGGGGAACAAGCCTGTTTTTGCTCCATGCGTGCTTGGTACGAGGTGGGCCCGGCAATGGTCTCTGCCGATGCTCATCCTCGTAAGCCAGCTGCTTCTGCGGTGGGGCACGCGTTGCCGAGCAGTGTCGAGGTTGCGTAGGTCTGCCTCCAGCAGACTCCCTGGGGGGGAGGGGCGAAGCTTCTCCTGGGAATGCCCACCCGGAGAGCTTCGGCCTGTTTGCGTCTTTGGTCCAGCTTGGTCGGAATTCGCTCCAAAGCTTTCCCAAAAAATCCAGTCAGCTCTATCGAGTGGTGGAGAAAAGGCACCTTTTGTCCCTCGGGAAGATCCGTTAAAGTCATCCACAGATGGCGTATCGCGATGACCACTTCCGCCATGCCTTTGCCTTGAGCAACAGCGGCTGTCCCCATCATGCGGAGTACGAAGTCTGTTGCCCTACGAGCTTCATCGAGCAAGTCGGCGGCATCCTGCTTGTCCGTCGTTACCTGGAGCTGTTGCAGCTTTTCAGCCAGGTAAGCCTGCATCAACGCAGACGCGTTCATGGCGCGCGCCGCGAGTCCCTGAGCTCTGTAGCATTTCTCGAGAAGAGAAGCTGAGGCTCGACAAGCTTTGCTGGGAAGAGTTGGTTTTGTCCCGGATGACTTGGGAGCCAGGTGAGACGCCAGTGTGTCCTCAATTTGAGGCACGTTGGCTATTCCCACCTCATCCATCCTGTCCATGTCGAGGAACTGTGAGAGTGGTAAGAGCATGGGAGCTCTGGGCTGAGGCCAGGTGCGAGTTAGTTCTGTGAGGAAGTCGGGAACACGGGCATCCTTTGCCTCGTGGCGGCCTGCTGCTTTGAGTAAAAATAGTTTCCTGCCAGCCTCGTGACCTGTTGACGAGGCGGAGGCTCTGGCCATGGGATGTGCAGTGTCCGCTGCTCTGTGGCACAGGTCAAACAGAGCAGGGATGTAAAAGTCAGTTTCCGGGAGCACAGGTACCGGGGTCTGGGAGAGGTCTTCTCCCTGTTCCTCCAGTTCGACGTCTGCGTCCTCCACGGAAAATTCGCCTGAGGCTGAAATCGAGATCTTGTCCTCGTTCATCATGCCTCGAGTGTCGAATTTGACTGTTAAATCCACCATAGGAGCCAGCACGTCAGGGCTGTCACCCCATTCGACTCGCGTGCTGTCGTATAGAGCCATGTTCTCGAGCTCCGGCGTGGGAGTGAGGGGCTCAGTGGTGCCCACATCTGCTGGTACTGCCGGGGTGCCCATGGCCTTGGCGACGAGGTCAACCCGGTGTTGCAGCACCGTATCCAGCATCTGGCTGCAGTGTAGGCAAAAGTCGGGCGCATCCAGCGCTGTTTTTGCGTGTAACATTCCCAAGTAGACTGGACAGGCCTCATGGGTGTCCGTTGCCGCGAGGGAGAAACCGTATCCGCTAGGACAGGCGCGCGAAGTTGGGCTTGCTGTCCTGCTGGTTTTCCTTGGAAGTCTTGTCTTTCGCTTTCCTTTCTCCGGAGGCATGTCTGAGATGAGGCGAGCAAGTCCTTCCAGAATTCTTTTTCTTTTAATTTGTTTAGACGTCTTCTCCGTCGTGTCGCTTTCGCTGGCTAGCCCGCTACGAATTAGCAGGGGTAGCGGTTGTGACGCAGTTAGCGCCGTCGAGCGAAGCAGTCTGTGGAGAGAGGAGAAGAAAATACTTTGGGGTTAAGAGAAAATGTGCCGGACTAGCTTTTGCTAGTCCAGCAGTACGCAGGAATAATTCTCTGTGCGCTCTGTGTAGGGAGCAAGCTCACCTCTGGTTGAGCGATGAAGCAACAGAGAAGTCCCGCGAAGAGAGGTAGTTCAGGTTTAAGCGAGGTGAAGGGCAAAAAAGAGAAAGATGGATGGGCGTCAGTCGCTTAAATACCCAGAGGGCGGGGCCTCTGGCGCGACGTTGACGCCCTAGCCGTAAAGGCGTGATTGTATTCCTTCAGGTAATCATGCAGGGGCGCAATTCCCATAGCAAGTATGTTGCACCGAGTGACTGACTGATAAGGGAACGCCTTCAGGACGGGACGAATAGGGATGTGCATTGATATTTAAAGAATTGAGTCAATGTAGAAGACTTGACTTGTTCCCCGGTTCAGTGTTTCTCTACCTGACTTTCAGAGGGGCTTCTGCTCTGTAAAGCTTTGCAATGGCCTAAAATTAATAAATGCTGTTTTTTATTTATTTATTATTATTTTCGTCTCGCATTGCCCTTTGAAGGAGGGGTACTGTCAGGATTTGTGAGATTTGTTTGCGTAATCATTTACCGGTACATCCTTTTTTTTAATATAATGAAGCTCCAGCTTGGACTGATATGTCAATGAACCAGTCCTGTCTTAAATGAGTGTGAGGTCCTTTATTCATTGATATGCATGTACTTGTACGTTTCTGGACCTTCAGCTATGATGTGCACGTAACTACCTCTCTCCAATCGTTTGTTTGCATCACGGTTTCTTGTCTTAGTTTTCTTATTTGTTTGCGTCAGTTTTTTATTTGCATATATTTACACATCAGATCCTTGTTTTTTAATATAACTGATATAACTGTACTCCCTCAGTGTATGTACTTCCAGATTTTCTGACAGTTCCTAATCATTCCATGATTTTCAATCTTTTTTTTTAGATCACTTTTATATATTTTTGTCCTGACTGTTTTTGTTCATCCTACTTGTGTGGAAGAATGTTTTGTTTTAAACAACTGCCTCTCTTCTAGTCCTGATTTGAGGTCTTTTAACTTCTTCACCCCTATTTTCTACAGATATATAGAATTTATTGCTAATAGCTCAATGGGAATCATCTCATTCCCCTCAAACTGTTATCTTGGACAATTTTTAGATGCATCTAAAAATAGGTTATGTGCCTTTGTGATGGGCATTTAACAACATGCACAATATTGTTTTGAATTGGTTCTCGTTTTGTTAATGCTATATTTGTGGTTATGTTATTGGTAACAATAAATTAAAATGAAAGTATTGAAGAAAAATACATTAGTGTATTGGTCATATCATGAGCCATATATCAAAGGATATCCTTGTTTTGTTGTGTTACACTCTTTTCTCTTCCTTTTTGTCTGTGTCCAACTTTATCTCCATCCGAGTAAAGGTCTGTTCTTGTTACATGCTAACAAATTGGCTTACACTGGATAATAGGCATCATGTTTTCATGAGGTCACATTCATCTTCATAGATACCGCAGAAGGTGAGAGAAACGGCTAGAGACGCATAGACGGTCAATAAGTAATAAATGGAGAGGGCAAGAAAGATGGAAAGAAAAGTGAATGTCATTGGAGGAAGGTAATGCAGGACAAGACTCAGAAAGATGAGAGAAATGTGAAATCTGGTTGTTCTGGGCACCTGGGATGGTGATTGCGTTGGTACCGTGAGGACTGACAAGACACTAGGCGTGTTTCCATCAAGGTTTCTAGGTGCGCATTATGAAGCATCGCATCAGAAAAGCTAAATGGAAACGGCATAATTCGAGTTAACTTCCTCTAAGTCGCTCTAAAGTTTATACGCTCGCTTGAGGTAGTTTTTGGGGAGTCGATTCAGAGCTGAGTCGGCTAAACGACAGATGGAAACAGATTAGCCGACTCAGTTCTGCCGCAGCGAACATTCACGTCACGTGACTGATCAGCTGTTTCCGCTCCGGACAACATGTAACATCGCTAAAACTAGTTGGCATGACAGAATAAATACAACTTGCCCGATAGCAACACATACCTGAAATATTCTCTCCATTTTGCCGAGATGTCTGTTTTCAAACGCTACTTCCTGTTTACTGTGGAAGTGCGTAACGCTGACGTCTGACGTATGGCGCTGACGTGTGACGTAATGACGCTGACGTCTGACGTAGAGACGCTTTGCGTGGCATTGCAGATGCGCTTCAAGCCAGTTTAATGGAAACACTTCTGATCCTCATAATTTTAATTTACATTTTAGCGAAATTTTCTAAAATTCGCTCAAAAATCGAATTTAAATTGGATGGAAACGTGGCAATTGTTGCTCATGCTGTCCTCAAGAAATGCTACCTCACTTTACTTCTTGTCTTGTGCCCCATTTGCACTGCTCCTAATCAGACCCTACTCTGTTCAGCTCAGCTCAGCCTGGATTTGCACTTGCACTTTAAGACCGATTCTGGAGGCGTGTCCAGAATCCTGCAAATGAGCGTTCTGTGATGAGTTAAACTCAAAGCAGTCTGCTCCTCAGATAAATAGTTAAATTATTATTTTTATTTATGAATATTTATGTTCAGTGCCCTGAAATATATTTCTATCAGTATTACATTACACCCATTATGTTCCATTATTTGTATTCACTTAATTCTGCCTTATAATGTGAAACAGGGCAGAACGTTTTTCTCTCGGGCTTTGTTTTCACTAGGGAACAGTTACACGCCTGCACATACAACAGACATAACACTGGATGATTGACATACAGAGCTGATAGTTTGTTGACAGAAAGGAG
>JBBPBX010062379.1:0-10630 GCA_038048925.1 Garcialebias charrua | reverse complement strand
CGAGTGTTTTTCAAATAAAGCAGAAAGGACTGTTTATCGAGAGAGAGGAGAGAGGGACAGGAGATGGCCTCGCTCTTACCCGTCACACTCCATGACGGTTTCCACACCTTCAATGTCTCCTGTTCCTGAGATGGCAAACCTGGCTCCTGATTTACCACCGTTGGAGGGTCAGGTGACTTTTCCACACTTTTGTGGTATAATAACCCTTCTCCGTGTTACTCCTGCAGACAGGGTCAAGGCCAGTTGGGCCATCTTTGACGAGGTACTGAGAACCTGGACATGCTTTCCTGAGTTCTTCTGTATGCCTGCTGACTGAGAGATCCTTGCCTACGCCCAGAGGAAGAAGGCTGAGATTGACCCCCCTGAGGTTCACATGCACTCTGACAAGGTTGAACCCACTGAACCTCCTGCTCTGCCACCAGTGGTGTTCACTGCTGTTTTTACAGCTCCTGCAGCCCCTGATGAGTCCCACGTCCTCGGAAGGTCCCACGTCCTCAGTTGTCCCTGTGTCGGCGGCTACTCCTGCGCTTCCTGTACTGGTGGTTGCTCCCATGGTTTCTGTGCTTGCAGATCCTCCAGTAGTCTCCGCGTCATTAGCTGACACCCCCCCCCCCCTCCGTGGCTCCTGCGTCAGCCACCACTGCCGCTCCTCCTGAGGTCACCGCATCAGCTGCTACTCCTGTGATTCTTGCTGCCACTCCTATGGTCACCACGTCAACCGCTGCTTCTCCTCCTCTGGTTCCTGCCCCCATTGCTGCTGCCACTCCTGTGGTTCCTGCTTCCGCCGCTGCCGCTCCTCTTGTGGTCACCTCATCAGCTGCCGCTGCTCCTCTGGCCTACACGTCTGCTGCAGAACTCTGCCCTGGCGATGGACAGTTTCCAGGACGCCCACCTGAAATTGACATGCGGTCTGGATGGTCTCGGGGATGCCCACCTGAACTTCTGTTATGCATGTATTCAGGGCTGCTCCTAGGTTGTTTGTTTTGGTGCCCTCCAACCTGTTGTTTTGGGGTATTTTAGAACGTCAGGAGCCGTTCGGTAGAGAGGAGGATAGGGATCTGCACCGGCCCTGCTCTGTGCACTAGCTAATGACTCTCCAGGTGCTGTGAATTTTGTCCAATTAGTGACTCAACTTTATATACTGTATTGAGCTTTCCTGCATCTCAGGCAGGGGAGCAGTGGGTGTCAAAGCTACATCTTAAGGGTCGTCTCCTAGCGCCTTGGTATTCTGAGTATTTCCTATGAATGTGAGTAGTTTCGCTGCCCCGACAGCATTATATGTTTGTTGTTGCCTTTTTGTAAATTAAACACCTTTTTGTGTACTCCTGCTTGCATTTGGGCTCACCCACTGAACGTCATGAAACAAACGTGTGTTCAGCTCACATCTGAGAATAATCTTATGACTGTCAGATGGAAGGCTGTAAGTAAAGTGATAGTTCAGACATTTTGAAGGGGAGTCCTGTGGAAAGGTTATGAACATTTAATATCTTACCTGTTGAAGAAGGCTCCTCAAGTTGAAGAAAATTGTTTAAGTCTGATTGAATTGACAAGCTAAACATTTATTTCAAGTGATGAAGTGTGGGTTGGCCGTGGGCGGGGCTGACACTGCGCTCTCCCTGGGGTTGCTTGGGCTCGGGTGTCCTGTCCTGTCGGCAGGGCGGGGGTGGGCCAAATCTTGGATGTCGGCTACGCTCCACCCCAGAATGAATGTGCCTACCTCCTGGGCTTGGGTGTGGGCTGCCCCATGTAGGGGGCAGGTACATGTCTTGGACCTAGGGGGTATAGAGTGTGCATCAGGATTATGAATGGAACGTGTCGTTATTGTTTGTCTTTGTGTGAGTGAGGATGAGGGTGGGTCTGAGTGAGTGTGTCTGTGTATGAATGTCTAATTGTCAGGCTGGGATTTGGACTGCCCCCTCTCTGTTACATCTGAGGCTACTTGGTGTCGCGCTCCCACCACGTGGCCCCCGGGTGGGTGTCCCTTTGCCTGTGGGCCCTTGCTGTCGCTTTCGGGGGTTGGGCGCTTGGGTGTGTGTCGGCTCGGCCTGGTGGCTGCCTGGTGGGGCTCGGATCCTCTGGTCCTATCGGGTCTGGGCCTGAGGGGTGGGCGTCCCCGGTGCCCAGGCCTCTGTGACCGGGCCTGGGGCTACGTCAGTGCAGCTGGCTCTTGCAGCGGGCTCCGGCGGGGGCCTATGAGCTTGTCGCTGTTGGTCCCGGGGGTCATTGTGTGTAGTCGCTGGTGGGGCTCTTCCGGTTCTCCCCTTTGGTCGGATCTGGGGAGTGGGTGAGTGGCTCGTCCTGTTCGGGTGGCCCTGGGGACTCTGGGCTCGGGGTCCTTCTTGGGGTCTTGGGCTATGATCGCCCCTTCGTCTGCCTCGGGCCTTGGGGGGGCGGATCTCTGATGCTTCACGGTCGCTACTGAATGTTCTATTCGAGGAACCTTATTCACTTATGCATGCTCACAACCACACACAAATGGATGCAGGGATGTATATGTAGATATCATATGCAGATATGTAGATGGGTATGTGACTGAATATGAATGTATATGTATGTATACTGTATATATATTTGTAGGTATGGGTATGTTTATTTATGGAAATCTACTGCAAGGTCATGAATATTATTAGTCTTTATGCATGTGTGTTTTGTTGCTGTGTTCTGTCATGTACTTTGCAGGATTGCAGACGGAGGTTGGGTGTGTTTGCCTTGTGCTCTTTTGTGGATAAATGTTGTTTTGTTGTCTTACTTTCTATGTTTCCTTTCTCTCTATTAAAATGTTTTTTTTTTTTTTTTAATTCATATCGGTGTGAGAGGATGGCTGTAAGGTGAGAAGGGAGGCCATCTATAAAGGAAAAAAAAGTGATGAAGTGTGGGACACTCCCGGCGAGAATAATTTACTATTTTTTGCATGAATAAATGTAAAACTGATTCCAGAGTAAAACAAATGCATGAACCACTATGAAAGGTTTTAGATCTGTGCAGCAAATCAATTCTGTTTCTCCAAACTGAGGTCAGTTATTTATAATATTTGCATCAATTAGCCTATATTATTATTCACTGATAACATTTGGAGACAAACATTTGAAAAAAATCTAACTACACACGATAAAGCCTGTTTTGTTCTCTCCACGAAAATCAAACAAACCAAACATTGGATTATGAATTTGTTTCAAACACTCAACTGTTTGACCTAGTTTGTGAGAACTCCCAGCAATACTAATACTGTAGTACAAATACAGAAATACAAATGAAGCATTAAAAATACAGAAATACTAATACAGCAGTACTAATACAGTAGTACAAGTACATAAATGCAAATGAAGCAGTACAAATACAGCAACACTAATACAGCAGTACAAATACTGTAGTACAAATACAGTAGTACAAATACAGAAATACAAATGAAGCAGTACAAATACAGCAACACTAATACAGCAGTACAAATACTGTAGTAGAAATACAGAAATACACATGAAGCAGTACAAATACAGCAATACTAATACAGCAATATTAATACAGCAATATTATTACTGTAGTACTGTAAAGGGTTCGAGGGGGTCAGTTTAATACTGACCTCCTTTTTACCTTAATTTACTTATTCAGATTGAATAGTAATTTCACGGATTCTCTTCTTTTTCAGTTTATTCAATATTTCTGTGATCTTTATGATGGACAAATAAACAGAGCCATTAAGTGACAAAGACGTTAACTTAGTTTGATATGTCAAAAAGACACTATCATTTATTTAAAATAAATCAACTAAATTAACACCATTACACTTGATTGACATGATTTCACTTTCTTTCAATTTAAAACGTCAGCACACTTAAATTCAACACAACAGACATAAATATTGGATGTTAACATATTTAGTCTGAGGGGCATTTCAGCTTAAAATAGTTTCCAGCTTAAGATTGAGAGGGAAAGGGAAAAGGAGGAATAAGAGGTTGGAGAGATTAAGTTATTTATCTCGAGTGTAACCAGAGATGACACTTTCCATCCGACTTCGGCTAAATCCCAGGTACGTTTGTAAACAGCTTTACCTTTTGACGATGCGTCTGATAAAGATATTACCAGCCTCCCAGGTGCACAGAGTCCTTCCGGCCCTCGTACGTCTGAACTGGTCGTTTACTTCCAACGTCTCCTCGGATCCGCGTCAGCCGTCAGAAACATGTGGCAGCTTCTGGCCGACTTCAAGACGAGATGTTTCTCAAAGAAAGTTCATTAGGAACTTTGGAGCTTTTGCTCGGGGAACTGGATGGAGGCGTCCATCAGTTCTAGCTGACAAGTTAGTCTTTGGCTCTTGACCAAGCTTGACCAGCTGCAAGGCAGAGAGCTTTCAGGTCTCTGTCCATTCAAACTCTCTGTCCATTCAAAGACTGAAGCGTTTCCGCACAGTTAGAACTTAAAAAGAGACTTAGAGAGGAGAGAAACTTGTCTCTTTTTCATTGGTCCACTCGTTATCACTATTCAAGGTGAAATTCAGCACAGAGAAGGAAATTGTTTAGGAAAAGTATCTGAGTGAGAGACTTTCAGACGCTAGATGAGAGTTTTAGCTGAAACTCGACAAAAACAATTTCAGTGTAAGTCAGTTTGACATTTTAGCTGAACTTTGACACCTTTTCACTTGCAGAAATGACACATTGATGTTTCACATTTAAAGAATAACAGCATATAACATATATCATGAAAATGACAAAAGTTATTCTTTTGATTACATTAGAATAAAATCAAAGGTAGAAATAGTCTCTTTTGGTGACTATATTCTGATTACAACTAATGGAATGATTTTGTGATAAATGTCTTGCTTTACTGAGAGGTCAGTAAAGATCATCTCTGGACAGTTCAAAAACCTTAATTTGACTCTGGGTAGGTCCACTACATCTCCCCCCTTTTGGAAGCCATCGCCAGTCCTTGGGGATGGGGTCCAACACGAAAGGAAACCTTGAACTGTCTTTGATCTTGAAGTAATCCAGCAAGTGGAAAAGAAAAATCAAAAATTATAATCCCATAAAGTTTTGGAAATTCCATACTGTTCGGAGGTAATCCCATTGCGGTAAGCTTTTAATCCCTTGGAAAACTGAGTCTGTTAACTCTTGGAAAACAAAGTCTGTGATCCTTTGGAAAACAAAGTCTTATAATCCACAGCGATAATCCCACAGCAGTAATTCCACCACGATTAGAGTTGGTGATTTCATCAGCAACAATTGTTTTCATAATCAGCATGTAGAGGGGATCCCTCGATTGACGCAGAGGAGGCGACCCTTGGATGAAGGTTGAAGACCAAGCGTTGGAGCTGCAGGTCCCCACATCGAAGGTTGTTGGCTGGTTGGTTTCCAGTCAGTGCCACTCTGGTTCTATGTGTCATGCAATTATGTGGTTTTTAAGGTGGGCTTATGATTGGGATTTTACATTAAGCCTTACCTATACAGGTAGCCCTCTAGTTACGTCAGGGATAGGGACCTACGTGTGTGACTTAGGTCGATTTTGTCGTACCTCGCGGACCAAAAACACATGCCTATCGTAGGTCCGCGTTTCTGACATAGGTCGCGGTTATACCGCTAACGGAGCGCCGCACACATATTTAATGGCATGAGACTGAACAAGCAGACATACTAAGGCCATAAACACGCACAGAACTGCACAACAAATAAAAAATATAATGTCTTACTTTGAGCCGGTGGCCCCGACTGCCAGGCGGACATTTGCGGCGAGCTCCCGGCCGCAGATGGATCCTCCGCGGCATGTCGGCTCGGTGTCTTCGCCTGTGTTAGCTGCTTTGTTAGCTGCTGTCGTTAGCATGTCGGGCGGCGTTGTGGCCGCCGATCGCGGGGCGATCCGCGGCTGCTCCTCCGGACCTGAGACGTCCACAGAGTTGACCGAGTGTTTCCAGCTCATTTATCCGTATGAGGCAACCCTGATCGGGCACACGGAGCCAGCTGACAGTAGCCTCCGGAGCTCCATTGACCGCAGTACAGTTGTAAAATGGCAACCGGAAGTGGCGAGCGGAAACCGGAAGTTGCGTAAATACGATTAATTTCTTATCAAAACGTAAAATTAATAATTATACTTTATTTATAAAGCCATTTAAAACAACCACAGCTGCAACAAAGTGCTATACACATGAAATTAATAACTTTTAAACACAAAAAAAAAAAAAAATATATATATATATATTTTTTTTTAATCATATTTTTATTAAATATGATAAAATCGTAAGTCTGAGTTGCCGTAGGTCGCAGGTGTCGTACCTCGAGGGTTTCCTGTATGCACCTGGTATGTAAGCTATCATGGTTTAGAACAGCTACACTTACTAATTAAGGGGTGGATCAATTCTGTAAATTAGATATAGGGATCTATACCTATAGAATTTTGGAGGGCTTCTGTAACGAAGGCCTCTAATTCCAAACTATTCCTCCATTCACTAATTAGTTTAGGTTAAACTAAAGTAGAAAAATGAAATATAGTTTGATCTAAATGTCTGTTGTCTTTTAGACGAACGACGTAGGATTTGGTGTTCCTAATAAATTTTTAAGTCTATGGCGAGACTCATCAAAATGAATAGATAATCTAGAATAGAAACGATCGAATCGGTTCAATTTAGAAATTGTGAGACCAGTGTAGTTTATGGTACCTCGGGTAGCTTTAAACTACATTGGCTCTTCAACGACTGAGATTTAACAAAACGAACTGCATGTTGGCATAGTTAAATCCATATCATTCATTAACCAATGTTAATACAAAACCTTTTTGGCTGGGAGTGTTCAGAACCAAACAGTATCTCAACTAATGACAACAGTAATGACTAAACAACAAGGAAACAACGTTTCACTGCTTCGACCCACTCTTGTCGTCAGATTCCAAAGTGCAACACACAAGCAAAACAGGTCTCAACTTTATGACCGAGGTCAAATTAAATCTCGTGGATTTAAACGGTTGTTAAGGTTAGTTTTTTGTTGTGGGTTTTAGACTTAGCGTTTCTAAGTTCAAGTTGGACAATGCGACTTATAGGGTGGGAAATATGGTAGTTTAAACCTGATTAGTTTATTTACTAACTTGTGTTTGGACGACCTTATTATCCCATGAAGTCGGTGAGTTTGTGAGATCTTTGTCTTTTGTGGAGTCATTGAACGCCTTGTAAGGTTTGATCTGATTTCGATGTACCCATTTAGCAATTGGCTCTTTGCGGCCTTTGCTGATTTTGATTTCGTAGACGACTGAGGACACTTTGTCTGTTATCAGATGAGGTCCAGTCCACCTGGGCATTAGTTTGCGGGCGAGAGTTCCGGTCTCGGACCCTCCTTTCCCGGTTGCTGGAGCGAACGTATAGTACCAGACTCTGTCTCCCACTTGGAGTTCATTATGAGAGGCCTTCTGGTCGTAGTACGCCTTACGTCCTTCAGCGGATTTTTCCAGGTTTTTCTGGGCGAAAGCAAAAGTGTTTCTGAGGTGTACATTCAAATCTTTCATGTATTGTTGTGTAGTGTAGGCTGTCGCCATGACGGCGTCACCTGGTTGGTACAACAGGTGTAGAGGGAGAGTCATTTGTCGACCGGTCATCATCTCGAAGGGAGAGATGCCAGTTGATGTGTGTGGAGTGGCTCTTATGGCCATGAGGACCAGAGGGAGTTTCACATCCCAGTCCTTGTGATTTGCGGCCACGTATTTCTTCAAAATACTCACCACAGTTCTGTTTGCTCTCTCGACTTGGCCTGAAGCCTGTGGGTGGTAGCCGACATGAAAGTTGGCCTTGACGCCTAGCGTCTTCCACAGTTCTTTCATCACTTCACCTGTGAAGTGTGTACCTTGGTCTGAGTTCACCCGAAGGGGAAGTCCAAACCTTGAGAATATATGATTCATTAACAACATAGCAGTTGTTTGTGCTGTGTCGTTAGGAGCTGGTAGGCATTCTACCCATTTGGTAAATGCACAGGTTACCGTGAGAAAATATTTATTTCCTCTAGAGCTCTTAGTGAGTGGTCCAACCCAGTCGATCTGGAGGTCAGACCATGGGAATGCAATGCCTCTACTTTGCAGTGGTGCTCTGTGAAGTGGTCTGGTTGGCTGAAACTGGCCACACACCACGCACCCTTCAATGTAGTCCTTGACATCCTTTTTCATTCCAGGCCAATAGGCAATTTGTTTTAATGCCGTCAGCGTGGCTTTATCTCCTTTGTGTCCTGCGGACGGGAGATCATGGGCATGAACTAACATCACCCCCCTTTGGTCATGGGGAACCACGAACACAGGTGAGGACGTTGGTCCATGAGCGAAAGTTAAGATGCCCTTGATTAGTTTTAGCTGTTTGCGCAGCTGATAGAGGACTTTAAGGTCTGGATCGGAATCCAGTTCGTCTTTAGACGGACTATTTTTGTTCGGATCAGTCAGGTACAGTATCATGGAGTTGATAGCAGGATCCGACTTCTGTAGTTGGATGATGTCTGGGTCAGTCAGTGCGGGTCGTACAGAGACTGCGTTGTCAGCAGGTCTGGTTGCGGCCTGTGCACGTGTGACTGCCATAACCCTGACTGAAGGTTGTGTTTGCAGAGTCTCGATTAACCAGGAGGGGTCGAAGGACCATAGAGGACCTTCGTCGGCTCCTTCCTTGGCTAAGGAATCTGCAATGTCATTGTAGTACTTGTCATCGCCTGGGACTCTAGAATGCCCTGGAACTTTCTTCCAGTAGATCTGTAAGTCGTGTGATGTCACCAAGTGATCACACGCTATGAAAAGCTCTTTGTGTTTGACCACTTTTCTGTCGCTTGTTAGGAAACCGTTCTGTTTCCACACAGCAAGGTGACAAGCGAAACTCAAACGAGCATAGTTAGAGTCAGTGCAGATGACTAGGGTCTTGATGGAGCGTGCTACTACCATCTGGAGAGCTATTAGGATCATGATCACGACAATCTCAGCGTACCGAGAAGTCTGAGAGCCTGATTTGTAGCTGAAGGTGATCTGCTCTTGGTCTTGGAGGAGGACCCCTCCAACACCTGCCCTACAGATTTTGTCGCGGAGGAATGAAGATCCATCCACGTACAATGTTGTCATATCTTTGCAGATATTGTCATCAAAGAAGTGGTGGTTCGGGTCTTCAGTCACAGGGGTTTTTTCCTCAGCCAACGGCTGGGTCGCTGGTACATCTTGTGTACACTTTTGGCAGAGTGCCAAGTCTGTCCCCAGATGTGACTTCTTGTTTTGACCATAACGTATGTCTAGGTTAAAACTTTGAAGCGCCATGAGCCACGTTGCAACACGAGAGTTTGTTACCACACCATCTCTGATGCGTTGGCTGTTCAGGAATGTCACTGGCTGGTGTTGTGTTTCCACAATGATTTTCTGTCCACCAATGTAGCTGGAGAAATGTTTTACTGCCCACACTGTGGTCAGTAGAGCTTTCTCACAGTCTGAGAATCTCAACTCGGGGCCCGCCATCGTTTTGCTGGCGTAGGCCACTACACGTTTGTCTCTGTCGTGTATTTGGTATAGACCTGCACTTATGCAATGAGCTGAGAAGCCCACTTCCAAGTAAAGCTCTTTGTTGTAGTCTGGGTAGACTAAACATGGGGCTGACTTGATCCTGTCTATAAGAGCGTCCATTGCCTGCTGCTGTTTGTCAGTCCAGACGAATGGAACGTCTTTCTTTAGGAGTTCAGTCAGTGGCTTTGCAAGGTCTGCATAGTTCTCTATGAACTGGTTCGAGTAGTTACACACGCCAAGAAAACTTTGTAGTTCTTTGAGATTGGTGGGGACCTTGAGATTGTCAAGGCCTTGGGCACGAGTTAAGATGCCATGGTTTGGTTTAAGCCGTTCACGCAGTGTATCGGGAAGCTTGTACAGGAACCTCATAGGCTTCGGCCAACGTTTCTCCGTACGTTTACCTCTTTCTGCGTAATTCAGGTGTGTCACAACTGTCGGCGCAGTCGCTGGTGTGTCTGACTGGTCAGACCGCGGTGCGTCACTGTCGTTGTGATGTGTGTCTTCCCACTTCATGACTGAAGAGGTGCTCTTTGAGTCTGTAAGAACTATGTCATCTCTGAGTAGTTCTATACTCAAAAGCTCTTGAACCAAGGTTTCATCGAAAGCTTGGCTGATGGCTGAATTACCTGTCCCAGAGGACAGTACAGCGTCTGTGGTGTGGGATCCTCGGACCTCCACACAGTCTACTACCTGTGGTAGAGAGTGAGAGTACACCCCCCTTTTGTTGGAGGAGGGGTCCTCAAAATCTGTGACACTGAAATCCAAGTGACTGTCAGCATGTCGCGGACTGCCACTTCCAGGACTCACATGTCCTTGAACCAAGGTTTCATCGAAAGCTTGGCTGATAGCTGAATTACCTGTCCCATAGGACAGTACAGCCTCTTCGGTGTAGGATCCTTGGATCTCAACACCTTTCACTACCTGTGGTAGGTAGTGTTCAGTGAGTGCTGACTGTGTCAGCTCGCAGAGGAGGTTCTCTTGTCGGGCCAGAGTCTGGTCCAACTGTTGAGTCTCTACTGTCTCACCTGTAGTTGAAGGTTCACTTACCGGGCTTGTGACCACGGTTGGGGAGTCCCTCGTGGCCACTGCGGTACCTGCGGTTAGGCAGTCTGTACCACAACGAGGAGGCACTTTTATTGGCAGGGGTTTT
>JBBPBX010062378.1:0-17211 GCA_038048925.1 Garcialebias charrua | reverse complement strand
CTGTAACACAGATGTGAGGTGTAAGTGAGGTGTGTTCACTGGACCTGAAAGTTCTGGTCCAGGGACCGGCTCAGAGTTACTGTTTGTTAGTTTAGTTACCGTACTTCAGTGCTGCTGTTGAGAAAACTCCAGAGTACAGTAGTTAGTTTGAAACCTAAACATTATCTGCTTATCTCCTCTTGGACAGATTACGAGGGACCATTCGAGGACTTGGGTATTATACATTACTTAGACTCTCAGGAGACATCCTGCACTTTATTTATGAAGTTACGCAAGGGGTTTTGTGCCTATATTTTTGTTTTTGTTAGTTTCTTTCTATAGCAGTTTGTTGGACAATACAGATGTGCTGGGGGATTACTTTATTTAGGTGTTTTCTGAGGATTTCAGCTTGGCATCTTATCAGTGAATGCTGCACGTGTTCCATGATACCTTGGTTAACATAACTACTTCTACTTGTTATTAGGTTTCACATATACACAGATATGCTGCTCTCAGTTTACAATTTTATTCCTCACCCTACAACATTCGCATTGCATAGTACACACGTGCATTATACACACCTAGGTTCCCTCAACCATAACATTGATCAGTTTGCATCTTGACTCTCTGGTATTGGATAGCCTGGGATAGATCACATGTTGTGTTGTCATTGAAGCTAGGTTTGCTAACCACTGTGACTGCTGACAACTCCTGTTGGCGCCTGCACTGGACTGAACTGAACTGCCGAATTGCGTTGTGTTCAGCTGAGCTGCTAGCTGACAACGCCTGTACTGAAATGCACTGAACTGCCGAAATGTATCATGCTCAGCTAAAAGTTGCAAGCTGACATGGCTCATGCCTGAACTGTTACACGTTGTCCACGTGGAGTTTTGCACATCTGCACCAACTTCAACTCAAGTCGTTAACTGTGGTCTGCACGCACAGTGGAACTCTTGACATCTCCAGGATGGGGGCTGGAGAACGACATGATAAGCACTGGTCAAGCTGGAATGCGTCACTACCAAACATTGCAACCTGGCTGACATGTCTGCTAACCATGTGATCTTCAGGTGGTGATTCAATAACTTCAGTTTTCATGATCAGTACTATCTTTGCTATGGTAGAACCTCACGCACACTCATTACTCATACATATATGTACAGATCTCACTGACACGTGACCTGCACAGCCACGCTTCTCATACGTTGTTGGATAACGTCATACATTATTTTTATTTTTTTTGGGTTGCCATGTACTCGCGTTAGAGTGGTACGATTTGGGGTTTTTCCTTGTGCTGTGTGGACACCTGTTGCATTTATTTTTGGGTATTTGGGAACACATCTTTCCAGGACTGGACTGTCAGCTTCAGGTGTTTGTTGATGCTAGTTTTACTGTCATGCATACAGTACGATGGCTGCTTGAGGTTGGGTTTGGATGTCTTGAGGTATTGATTTTTCTTTTTTGTAGTTTTTACATCTGCAGTACAGATGACGTTCGTGTTATGAGCATTCAATTATTTTCTTTGAAACAGGATGTTTTTTGATTGCCTCCTGTTTCAAAAGGGGATGAGAAATAAGGAACATATAGTTAAACACACCATTTCAAATAACTAATTAGATCAACGTTTTAACTCTTCATACAGTGATGAGAGCTGGAAACAGTTATACATTTAATAAAGTTATAAAAGATCATTTTAATAAGTGCCTAAAATAGGTTGTTGGATAGTAGTTGCTCAACAAGATTCTGTTGAACCCACCTCTTGAGATGAATGTTTGGGGTAACTCATATCGGTTTGGTGCTGACTTTTTATTCTTTATTACAGGTAAAATCGACTGGACTTCTGATGATCGTGACGGAACACGCAAAATAAAATTGTGAATAATTTATATTTGAAAAGGGGAAATGCACTTTACAATCACATGATTCCATAGCTGTGATGGACAAGCAGAAAAACCTTACCATAACTGGGTTTACATTCCTCCCCTTTTCAGCAAAGTAATTAATGTTGAATGAATGCTTAATGTTGCAGTGTAAACAATGAAGGGAAGATCTAATTCCCTGCACCATTTTGGTTAAGGTGTGGAACATGCAACAGAGCAGAACTAATCACATTAACTAACAAACTAACCAACTAATCACTAATATATGCCAAGGATTTCTCACTATTTGTTGAAACCTCTCAATTGTTGTTTACACCGTATGTTGAAGTTACATATGATTATTCTTACGCCTGTGAAGAATGAATGAGAGGATTGAAGGTTGTTGAGATGAATGAGTCAGACAGAATGTGAATGTTTCAGACAGATTAATGTGACTATATATATATATATATATGTTTGAGCCTGGTGAATGTGCAGTACAATAGTTGTGTGTTGATAGATTTTTGTGTATTGATAGATTTTTGAGAAAGGTGTACAGGGTTTTCACTACTTTTCCATAGATATAATTTAGTTTTATCAATTTTGATTCTTAGAGAATATTTTAGCTGCACTTTTGTTAAGGAGTATCAGAGCAGCTTAGCAGTGGATTTTACTGATAGGAAATGTTTGTGGTAGAACATTCTGGTACAGAGAATAATATATATAGCCAGTATACGGATGTGTGTGAATTAGATAATTGAGTTTGACAGGTTATGGAAAGATTTTTGTGTTTTCTGATCAGATCCATCATAGATTTAGTGTTGGGTTTTGAATGTGGTCTTAAACCCTTATCACAGACATCTTTGAATAAGAGCAGTTGATGAGCTTTTCTCAGATATCAGACTAGTCAACAGAGTAGTGTAGGGTTTCCCCCTTACAGGTGTCTGTGATGAAGAAGATTAAGAAGACGAAGATGAAGAGGCCTGACCCCCAGTTCATAATTCTTTGCTAAGGTTAACACATACCGGAAATGTAGATTCCACACACTGGAGCAGAGTACAGGAAACCCCCGATTTACGAACGAGTTTGGGACCTAAGAACGGTTCGCAGGTCGATCTGTTCGTAGGTCAGACCTTCCGTACACTCGTCACTCGGGGATGTCCTGTATTTTTTATTTTGTGGTACCAAGTACAGTATGTACTTCGCCTATCCTAACACACCTAACACAGTGTAATTAATTAATACAGTACAGTAATAAAAATATAAATTAAATAAAAATATAATTTCTTACTTGGAGGTGGTCAAAGCCGCTGCTACGTCCCGTGTTAGCTCCCTTGTTAGCTTCTGGAGCTAGCCAGGCCGGAGGTGTTCGCGCGGCGGCCTGGCACGATCGGCGATAAATCTGCAGCTGCCTGAGACATCCACAAAGTTCACAGAGACGTTTCCAGCTCGTAATTAATCCATATGAAGCGATCCTGGTCACCAGTCTTCCAAACCTGGCTGCCTGCAGCCGTAACTATGACCTAAGATGGCGTCCGGTGTTCTGCTTTAACTAGTAACCCTGTAAACTGGAGACTTTCAAAGCAGCCGTGACTGACCTAAGATGGCCTCCGGTGTTCTGCCTTAATTTGTGACCGTGAAAACTGAGACCTTCTTCCTGTTATGACCGGAAGTTGCACAATTATTGCGCAATCATGACAAAAATGATCAGAAATGATCATTTTTATCATAATTATTATTTATAAAGCCTTTAAAACAACCACAGCTGCAACAAAGTGCTGTACACATGAAATTAAGAACATTAAAACACACACAAAAAAAAATAATGTTTTTTTTTTGTTTGTTTTTTTAATACAGTAATGTAATATTTTTATTAAATATGATACGTTCGTAGGTCCGGGCCGCCGTAGGTCGATGGAGTCGTAGGTAGGGGGTCACCTGTATATGCAGGGTCTTGAAAGTTATTAAGGTTAATAAATCAATTTTGGGGAAATTAAGGGTTTTGAAAAGTATTAAAAGGTCTTGAAAAGGTATTGAATTTAACTTCATTATTCCTGCATATACCCTGTAGAGGCGTGTTTGTTGATAGGAGGGACAGTCCGCTCGGTTCTTTCTTGTTTTTATTTTTATTTGTTCGTTCTTGCATCTGTTTTTGTCTGTTTGTTCTTGTTCTTTGTTTTTGTTTGTTTTCTCTGTTTGTACCTGCTTATTCTTATTACTATTCTTTGTTTGTTTGTTTTGATCTTATTCTGTTTAGTTTTTATTACCATTTAGTATTTATGCTTATTTTTATATGAGGGGTTTTATATTCTGGGTGGGTAACTTAGATGTAATATTGCTGTGGGTGGGAATGTTAGAGATTTCCAATGTGCATCCAGTTTTTAATTGCATTAACACAGGGGTGTCAAAGTCAAATACACCGAGGGCCAAAAGAACAAATTTGCTACAAGCCAAGGGCCGGACTGGTTCAATGTTTATTATAAGGAGGTGATATAAGTTTTTTTTCTTCTTTCTGCACTCTTTTCATTCAATGTTTTTTTTTTTTTTGATGAATTTGTTTTATTTTGTCTCTTTTAAATGAATGAATAAATGAATTAAATAAAATATTAAATAAAGCCTCAATAAACACTTATGATCAATAATTCATGTGAATAATGCAGAATACCATCCTGATTTATGATCAATAATCCAGGTGAATAATGCAAAATACCATCCTGATTTATGATCAATAATCCAGGTGAATAATGCAAAATACCATCCTGATTTATGATCAATAATCCAGGTGAATAATGCAGAATAACATCCTGATTTATGATCAATAATCCAGGTGAATAATGCAGAATTATAAACGCTTCTTTCATAAGACAAGAAAGTTCATTCTCTGAAATACTTCTTATGTTGAGCCAGGATGCGGCTAACAAGGTAGGAGGCGACTGTAGCAGTTTACCTTTTGTGCTGGGCCGAGTGAAGATCGCGATTGCTGGGCTGCAAGCTTGTTTTAGCTCCTGCATGTTCTGAGTCCGTAAAGAACTTTTAGGAGGGACAGCTGTCTCACCGTTTGTGCATCATCTTGAAATGCCGCTCCAAGTTACACTTTTTGGGCAAGGCAACGCTCGAATTACAGATGAGGCAAATAGACTTCGAATTAGAATAAACAAAAAAATACTCCTCCTCCCACTCTGTGTGAAAATAATAAGTTTTCGTTTGCTTGTTCGCTAGTTTTGCATCCATGTTTACTGCGTACTGACATTCACTCCACAGCGCTCTCACGCACCGATAGCTCCACTGCTGTCTTAAAGTCTCGTGAGTCACCGCACCCAAAACTCGCGAGACTATGTCTGTGAGAAAACAAGATGGGGAGGGCTGAGGAAAGCGTTGCTGCGCATTGGAATATGGTCACTCCTCCCACCCCCCACCTCCACCACTTCTGCCGGAGTTAGAATGAAGCTGAGCAGCGGACATGTCACCTCCACCACTTCTGCCGGAGTTGGAATGAAGCTTAGCAGCGGACATTTCACCTTGTTAACAGCTGAGAGCCTGCTGCCGGTGTTCTTTGGCTTGCGGGCCGGCTCTAATAGTTATTAAATATCATCCAGGGGGCCATAAATAATTGCTTCGCGGGCCGGATCTGGTCCCCGGGCCGCCACTTTGACATATGTGCATTAACACATAGTACATATAGGATTTTGTTGACATGATGTTTGTCATGTCAAAAGGGGAATTGAAATATATTTCTATCAGTATTACATTACACCCATTATGTTCTATTATTTGTATTCACTTAATTCTGCCATATAATGTGAAATGTGACACAAGGCAGAACGTTTTTCTCTCGGGCTTTGTTTTCAATAGGGAAGAGTTACACGCCTGCACAATTCAACAGACCCAACACTTGATGTTTACATTGAAGCTGATAGTTTATTGGCAGAAAGGAGGGTCACGTGTTAGTGTAGGTGGTCCCGAGGCAGTCCCAGGCGGTTCCAGGTTCCAGGAGGCGGTGACGACATCCGGAGGTTTATAACCGTGGCCCTGCCTTCGAAGATGTGTGTGTGGACTTGTGCTCTGAGTGAGGTCTGTGTTTGCAGCTGCAAGGTTTATCCTTATATGTACAATAAACCTGCCAATAACTTGCACATTCGTTTCAGAGTTTCCTTTAACCTTTTGAATTTGTAACACCTCCATGCTGGATATGTCGACAGTACTTAAGCTCATTTCTGATTCATCTTCATGACACTCAATCAATGAATTGTTGACATGCGTGTCATCTTCCGACGGCTGTTGTGAAGCCAAATGATGTGTTGGGGATGTGGTGGATCTCTCTGGCATGGAAAGCTTTCTTCGTGCTTTGGGCGTTACTGCTATTGGAAAAAGAGGAGAAATATTTTAATCATGTTAGCAGTAACACACAGTACTTTAATATTTCTGACACACACATGAACACAATATTAGAACTTTCTTTGTTTTAGGTTTCAGGTTTTCCTCACTGTTTAGGTTATCTGTTATGAAGATATATATATTAAGTTACGTATTCCCTTAGTAAATTAAATCATTACATACCTGGTTTCTTGGCCCTCCGAGCAGCTCTTTCATATCGTGCAACCTTTAGGGAAGATTTGTTAGCTGTAACTTCAACTGACTCTGGGCGCTGAGGGAAGATGGATGGAACATAGTCTGGATGGGACTGGACATTTACTTTCCGTCCTAAAGATAACAAAGACTAGAATTACAACAGTCTCAGAAAAGGTGTATTTTTACGTATTTGACTCAACACTGGCCAGGCAAGTGCATGGCCTACTGATGTTTAATCAATTACAGTGCTAACAACTGTTATAAATGACCTCTATTTTCTTTTTTATGTTTCTAAAAGCAATACTAATACGTACCGGTAATAAAATGTGCCGAACACACATACGTGTGCTTGCTTCGTGGTGACCAAAGCTTTGCAGGATTTACAGATCCATCTGGTTTTTGGATGCCTCTGTTGACTGCCGCTTTCCATTTCTCCCTTCTCGCTCCTGATGTAGGAAAAATGAAGTACTTTCTATCGGGATGTTTTTTTATGTGCGAAGTGCAGTCCTTAACGCAGCAACTTTTCACAATTTTACCAATTTCACACGCCGAAGCACTCGTTTGTATTCCCCCAAACAAAGATGTCTGCCAACTTCCGTAACACAGTCACGTGACAACGTACCCGGCTGTTCAACTTCGAGAATGCTGCATTCAGACCACTGTCGAACATCAACATACGTTACATGTCTCAGTAGTGGTTCCTGTAGGGGCAGCTTCTTTATGGCATAGTCTACAGCTCTGAGCAGAAATGTTAAAGCAGCCTCATGGAAGTTATTTGTTGTGGTGTGATGTCTCCATCATCTAGCAACTTGTTCAGCTTAGCCCTGGTGGTGAAGCCAATGTTCAGCTTTCTTCCTGCCAAACAAATAGAGCTAACATAAATACTGTGTTATGCTAATGATCAGAGAGACATATTGGACAAGAAGTCATGTTAGGCTGATTGGTAACTCTAAATTGACCCTGGGTGTGAGTGAAACAGGTCCCTCTTGTAAATGAGTCCCCGTGGCTCAACGAGGCTAGCCTGTATAAATAAAGGTTGAATGAATGTGGTGTTGGGCTACTGGGAAAGTCATTCTTAATAAAATTAATAAAACTTAGCAGGTTTCTCATCAGGAGGTGAGCACCATATTGGGTTCCCCCATACTCACTTGTAATATTAGTTATCAAAAATAATCATGAATAATTTGCTGAGAGTTGCTGCTCTTGGGGGTACACTGTTTGTTGCTGTTCTTCTGCCTGTCCTGTCTCCTGGTCTTCCATGTATTCTTCTGTTGCTCTTCTGCTTGTTGTTGTTCTGTTGGTTGTGTTTCTCTCTGTCTTTTCTGATTTTGTTCGTTTGTTAAATAAAACAAAGTGCTTTGCTTTTGTCCCACCGATGGTCTTATTTTACTGGACATTTTAGAATCCTTTAAAGGATTTAAATGGTTAATCATCATGCTGGTTTAATAAATGTACTCAGTTAACAAGATACCATTATCTACTTGTGTTTATTCTTAATTTTCAATTCAATCTTACCTGCTCTTGGTGCTGCTAGGCAGACATCCGGCTAGCCAAACGTGCTAAATAAACCATATGCAGTAATATGGTTCATTTAGCACGTTTGGCTATCACACTTTATTTCCCTCTTTGCTCCGTCCATCTAATTTTTCCTTTCTTCCTAACATGTTTGATATTAATGTAATTTAACCCACTCACCTTTCCTCCTAGGAAGAGTCAGACCGCAAACACAGAGCTACATCTGCTTCGTCAGTAACTTTCTGCTCCGTGGAAACTTCCTGCAAACTGTTGCAGGTAGATGGAAGGTTGGAGCAAAAATACGGACTGGATAACAACGTGGATGTTCGGAACCAAGGGTTGTGGTGAAAACGTGGAGCGGACTCATGTATTTTCCCAATACGGAAGTGGAACGGAGTTGAGATTTTGACGTTTGTCAGTTTTCAGCGTGAGAAATGTGAATGCGGTGTGAGAGTGTGTGAAACCCCTCGAATGCGTGTGTCTCACGGTCATTGCGTGAGAGTTGGCAGCCCTGTTTATAGAGCACATTTAAAACAAACTGTTACCAAAGTCCTTAAAAATAAAATCACAAATAAAATTAACACAATATAATTAAAAGCATAAACTAAAAACATGAAAAAACTCAAACACAATGAGAAACAATGGTATAACAAATCAGATCATACTGTGTTAAATGTCAATGAATTCAGTTAAGTTTCAGGAGAGATTTAAAAACAGGAAGTGAAGTGGTCTGTCTAATGTTGGAGGCAGATTGTTCCAGAGACTAGGACGCATGACTGAAAACGCTTGATCTCCTCTGAGCTTCAACCTGGTTTTTGCTACACCCAAAAGAGGCTAATCAGATGATCTCAGTGCTCGAGAAGGAACATAAGATTGAAGCAGGTCAGAGAGGCATGCAGGTGCAAGGACATTGAAGGTGCAGTCTGTAACTTTTCTAAAAATATATTTTTAACATACAGTATTTTTTCACTCTGTCACTATCTCCTGACAGACTGATGTTAGACAAAGTAATCTTTGAAAAAACTATAGTCCCCTTGCTTCTCCAGGTGTTACTAAAAGCATTTCTAAAACCCCACAGTGACCCGCAGTTAACCAGCCAATAAATACAGAGCTTCTCACTTCTCATGCTCCTAACCCACGCCCCTGCCTGTCCCAGCCCGCAGCGGCCGCGCACGTTCTCGTTCAAAGAATTGCAAAGCGATGCAAAACTGTTTTGTATGTGACACAAAATTATTAAATTCCCTTTCTTCATCCCTGATCTGGACTTTTCTTTTGGTTTTTTTGCCAAAAGTCAAGTGATCGCTTCCTCCTCCGCTGACTCCATGACAGAAAACATGAGGAAATTAATGAATTTGTCACGAGCGAATTAAACTCGGGTTCAACATGGCTGCGCGTGGCTCTGCAGATTTCATGGTGTTCTGGTGTGCTGGACCAGCGCTCCATGTTTTTTTTATTTTTTAGAACGTTTTATTAACGTATAAACACAGAAAATCGCAGCGGCTGACAGGACATGCAGTGGAGGCGGAGCTGAGCTGCAGTTCAGCAAGAGCAAGCGGGACCAGAGCCATATATGGATCTGAGGGGGAGGGACCAGAATGCTTTCCCTGTTGAAAATGTTTCTAAGTCCTGCGTTCTACAGAAAGTTACCGACTGCACCTTTAATGCACTTAAATGTCAATAGGAGAATTATAAAATAAATTCTGACATGCACAAGGAGACAGTGAAGGGAGGACAAAACTGGTGAAATATGCTGACTTACTAATTCCTGTTAAAAGCCGCACTGCAGAATTTTGGATGAGCTGGAGTTGTGAAAAGGAGACCTGACTGACCCCAACATAAAGAGTGTTACAGTTGTCCAGTCAGGTTGTAATGAATGAATGGACAATTTTATTCAAGGTCAGATCTGGACAGCACGGACAAGTTTAGCTCTCTGCCTCAAGAAGCTTTTTTGAAGGACAGAGTTAATCTGTTTATTGAACTTAAAGTCAAGAGTCTAAAACCATCCTGAGATTCAGACTGCTTAAGATATGGCTGAAGAGAGTCAAGAGTTAAGGGCAAAATGATTTTAAAACACTTACACAAGAATCCACTTCAAAAAGGCCAAACTGTCCCCATGGAATATCAAGACTTTTTTTTATGTTCATAATTATGATTGTTTTTTTGCTTTTTATTTCCCTAAGTTTTAATTGTGTTTACCAACATTACTACGTATTTCCTTCATGAACTCAACATTTGATATTTTTCTGTGTAAAATATTAAAGATAAAAACTCATTTTCTTCTACATTCAACCTGAAAGATAAGCTAAACATCAATAAAGGATATCTTCCATTGCAAAAAAAAAAAAAGACTTATTTAGCTTTTGTCCTGTCCACGGGAGATTGTTCCACCTTCTCCTGTGTTCTGTGTAGGTCTGGACCTACCTGATGTTTGCATTAGCCTTGTAAAAGACAGGGCCACCTGAAAGAGAAGCCCAAAGGCCCTGCACTCCCAGGTTTCAAAGGCCCAGCAACCTGGCTGCTGTTGGCTGTCAGGGAGTCGACTGAAACATGTGGCAGTAAGATAACCTGGACGGGACTGAGCCCAAAGCTGTGCGCCTCTTTGACAGGCTTATTAACAGGAACTCGCCAAAGAAAAAAGCTCTTATCAGCGGAGGGATCAGGGGAGAAGAAACCTCCCCTTATCACTAGGACACCAGGGATTAAAGCCTGCCCTGCTCTGATAAATTAATTATTCCCCCTTATCTGTCATGTTTAAAGACTGTCAGACAAACCCACCTAGAGCCATCGCAGCAGACAACCTATGCAACACCAAGAGAAAGGAGCATAAAGCTTTTTTATCACAATTTTAGAGTCAGAGTCAGAGTCAGAGAGTCTTTATTGTCATTTGCACCGCATGTGGTACATGAGATGAAAACGAGATTATGTACACGAGGTCCCAGTTACATCCAACAACAAATGAAAGAGAAAAACAGTAATAACATCGAGAACTAACTAAGAAAAACATCAACTAGTAATACACTAAGCCTAATATAGTGGGAATAAACAGCAGCACGAACATGAGTTTGTATGAGCAGATGGTCACAGATGGTCACAGATGAACACAGCAACAAGAAAACATATCAGCATCACCATGATGTGATATTTTGCAGTGTTTATTTTAATTTTATTTTTATTTATTCATGAGTCTAACAGCCTCAGGGTAGAAGCTGTTCCTCAGTCTAGTGGTTCTACACTTGATGCTCCTCAACCTCCGTCCTGAGGGGAGTGGGGCAAAGAGTGAGTGTGCTGGATGAGTGAGGTCTTTCATGATACAGGTGGCTCTTTTCCTGCATCTAGAGGTGTAAATGTCTGTGATGGTGGGGAGACTGACTCCAACAGACTTCTGTGCAGCCTTCACCACTCTCTGCAGAGCTTTTCTTTCTTCAACTGTGCAGCCTCCATGCCACACGTTGATGCTGGAGCACAGGATGCTCTCCACTGCACACCTGTAGAACGAGGTGAGAACTGGGCTGCTCAGACCAGCTCGTCTCAGCCGTCTGAGGAAGTAGAGTCTCTGATGACCTTTCTTGATCAGGCTGGTGGTGTTGTTGCTCCAGCTGAGGTTATCATTCAAGTGTACACCCAAGTATTTGTAGCTGGAGACCACTTCCACTGCAGACCCACCTATTTTCAGTGGGGCATGGGTGTGTTTGTTCCTTCTGAAGTCCACAATCATCTCCTTTGTCTTCTTCACATTCATGTGAAGATTATTCTCTTTGCACCAGCTCTCCAGGTGTTCCACCTCCTGTCTGTAGCTGGACTCATCATTGTTTGTGATGCATCCCACCACCGCTGTATCATCTGCAAACTTAACAATATGACAGCCTGGAAGTGTGGCTGTACAATCATATGTGAGCAGAGTGAACAGAAGGGGGCTCAGCACACATCCCTGAGGAGAGCCAGTGCTGAGGGTTATGGTGGAGGAGGAGAAGTTGTGGATCTTCACGGACTGTGGTCTGTCTGTTAAGAAGTCTAGTACCCAGTTACAAATAGAGGGGCTTAGTCCAAGTGTAGATAGTTTGTCTATCAGAGTTTGGGGGATCATGGTGTTGAAGGCAGATGTGAAGTCCACAAAGAGCAGACGCACGTATGAGTCTTTCTGATCCAGGTGGGTGAGAGCAGTGTGGACCACGGAAGAAATGGCGTCCTCTGTTGATCGGTTCTCACGGTATGCGTATTGATGAGGGTCCTCATTGATGTTGACGGTTGCCTTGATGTGGGACATGACCAGTTTCTCAAAACATTTAGCGACTATCGGGGTGAGGGCCACCGGTCTATAGTCATTCAGACCAGTCACTGTGGAGCTCTTTGGGACTGGGATGATGGTCGCGGTCTTCAGGCAGGTGGGAACTGACTCCAGTGCAAGTGAGGTGGTGAAGATGTCAGCCAGCACCTCACAGAGCTGGTCCGCACATTCCTTCAGAACTTTCCCTGGGATGTTGTCTGGTCCGGTTGCTTTATGAGGATTAATCTTTCTGAGACTGCCTCTCACTTCTGCTGCGGACACCCTGAGATGCTCTTCATCTGGTGATGAGGTGAGTCTGGTGCTAGCAGGTCTGTTTGGATCATCAAAACGTGCATAAAACTTATTGAGGGCATCAGGCAGAGATGGGTCCCTGGGGCATTGTTTGTTTTTGCCTTTGTAGTCTGTTATGCATTTAATCCCCTTCCACATGCTCCACATGCTTTAGGGCTGCTATCTGAAAATGAACACTGAAAAGACCTAAAAGAACAACATTCTGGCCAGTTTTATGAACAGAGAATGAATTTCGTAATTGTGCAAAATCATGGCTATTTTTTACAGGGCTAGTGAGTGTTTCTGGATAATCACAGCTTGTTTTGCACACAGACAGACATTCAATCCAAAATGTACCCACAGTGACAATATTAGGCTGATATTCATCCATTCAACCTTTATTTAAACAGATAGGTCACATTGAGCCTCGAAGACTCATTTACAAGTGAGATCTGTTGGACAGACAATACAAGTGGTGAAAGATGACACAGGGTTTGGAGACAAAAAAAATCCTAACACATTTTTTACCTCTGTTTGAAGGTCAAAATGTGGTAATAAAAAATCTCGCATACAAGCACATAATGATGCCGACATTACGCAGAGGGTGGGGACTCAAAGGCGGTAAGCAAGCCAGCCCGTAGAGGCACTGCAGAGTTCAGATAGAATCACTCAGTTCATATAGTAGTTCCCTCTGGAGATCTGTGCACACTCATTTGGGGTGGAGGGAGCTGCCAAGGACGGCAAGAGGCAAATCCAAAGTCCTGAAATGATGACAGAATGTTTATTCAGCTGGGCTCCTCTGAAAAGTCCATGGAATTCCTCAGCAAAAGGGATGGGAGGGGTGAGAGCATCAGGTTTACAAAACTTCTGCAGGCGTGTTGAGATAAGACAGCCTGTCAAGGACAGTCAGTGAGCCAAATTTCAGATAAACACAATTGTTTTGGGGACAGGCAGAACTTTAATGACATCTACTTTCAGTTTGTGTCGGTCCACTCGCTTCCAAAATGTCCAAATTAAAATGACCATACCAATGGAACGTGCCTGACAAAATCCCCAAGATCTAATCCATTCAGCCAAAAGTCTGGATTCTCGAGACATGAACCAAGCCATCATGTAAGGCAGGCAGCCTGACCAGGTCCAGATTTGCCGCAGACGTCTTCCTTGTGTATTGATAGACCAGGAACCAGCCAAATCAAAAAAATAGGAACCAGTTATCATAAATCCAATTAAATATGCGTCCTTAAGATCCACAGATGATAGCAGAGATAAACACATCATCAAGTCTTCCAAGTCGATGAGATATCCAGCTGTGTGCATGCCAACAGGGCAGATCGGTTCACCTACAGCCTGTCTTCTTTTTGAAGAAATGTTATCAGTTGTGTTGAGGGACCAACTGACCAAATTGAAATAGTTGAATAGTTATGATTTGGAAGATTTTGTAGAAGAGAGGCTCTCAGACAAGAAAAAGTAAAAGCGGAGACCGAGAGGAGACGTCTGCCCTTGAGATGAGCAAGTGTTGAATGAATCCTGTCAACTTGTTTTAAGAGTCTGGTACTCTCACCAAATTTGTCCATCAATTTAGAATTCCATTCAGCCGTCTGACTGTCTGTCCATCAGTTTGTTCCTGAGTTTGGTTTTAGGAGCAAGGAAGCTAAGATGCATTTCCACAGCTCTTCTGGGAGGATTCCAAGGATTCCAAGGTGTTCCCAGGCCAGATGCGAAACAGTCTGCCCACTGTGTCCTGGGTTTTCTCAGGGTCTCCTCCTAGTTAGACATCTCTGGAAAACCCTTCCCAGGGAGGCATGCAGGCAGCATTGTTCTCAAATGCCCGAATCACCTCAACTGGTTCCTCTTGACATTAAAGATCCACTGACGTGATTTTTCTACTATTCATCAAATTGCTCAAAATATACGGTATATTTTATCATTTAAATATGTTAGTTTTTGCAAACAAAATGATAAATCACTTTAATTTTGCTTTAAAAGTGATTTTGAACTTCAAGCCGTGTTTAATCATGGGAAATCCGTTTACACCTGAACGCACCATCTGTGACGTAATGTCCAGAGTGAGAGGCAGAGGGCTCCAGTCTCTTCAATAGCGGACATTTTAAAACTTGACTAATTTATCAATCTAGGTGAAGATTTGAGCTATTTGTCTTCATTTTGGGAAGCAGAAAATAGTTTGGGTGATGGAACAAGAAACAACAGGATCTAATTTAGGTCTGATGCTGTATCAGACTGACCTTCATGTGGAGCTGCGCACACCGTGACAAGCTCAGAGCTCTGCCTCAACTCTGGACATTACATCACAGATGGTGCGTTCGGGTGTAAACGGATTTCCCACGATTAAACACAGCTTGAAGTTCAAAATCACTTTTAAAGCAAAATTAAAGTGATTTATCATTTTCCAAAAAAGCTAAGTCTGGTCCTCTGGACATTCAAAAAACAAAACAAAACAAAGCAAAAAAAAACTGTAGAAACGTTTCGTCTTTCGTCCGAAAGACTTCCTCAGTCTGAGAAGCTGAGTTCAGCTCAGTCTTATAAATAGCACCCTCCCACAGTGGATCAACCAGTTGGCTGATGACAGCCGAAACCAGCTGCTCACATGATCAAGGAGGACCATCAGCCTGACGATGGATCGTTAACACCCTGATGGTTGTTTGCTATTCACAGAGGGCTGAGTGATACTAGCAATAACAGCATTGTAAGTGGGGGACAGTTGAACCCGGAGGCCTCCACCTCTGTTTAATGATGGACGGTTTCTTTTCACAAAGATGGCCTCCTTTACTCCTCTCTCAAACCATTGTTCCTCTCTATCAAGGATGTGAACATCTTCATCCCTGAAAGAGTGACCGCTGGCCTGGAGATGAGTGTAGACTGCAGAGTCCTGACCTGATGATGTTGATCTTCTGTGCTGGGCCATCCTTTTGGCCAGTGGCTGTTTAGTTTCCCCGATGTAAGACTGATCACAGCCCTCCTGACACTGAACAGCATACACAATATTACTCTGTTTGTGCCGGGGGACTGGATCTTTGGGATGAACCAGTCTTTGTCGTAATGTATTTTGGGGTTTAAAAGCCACTGGGACGTTGTGTTTAGAAAATAAACGTCTCAATGTCTCTGAAACTCCCGCAACATACGGAATGACCACTGGTCTGGGTCTGGGTTCCTTCTTTTCACCTGATGGCTGGCTGGAGTCCTGTTTGGGTTTCTTCTCTGCTTTCAGGAAGGCCCAGTTAGGATATCCACATTTCTCTAGAGCCTGTTTTGTGTGTGATTTCTCCTTCTGTCTGGCTGCTGAGTTAGTGGGGACGCTGTCTGCTCTGTGGTACAGAGTCCTGATGACTCCTAACTTGTGCTCCAGAGGGTGATGGGAGTCAAACTGTAAATACTGGTCTGTGTGGGTGGGTTTGCGGTACACCTCAGTTTGCAAATTTCCTCTATCAGAAACTGAGACCTCACAGTCCAAGAAAGCCAACCTGCCATTTCTTACATCTTCTCGTGTGAACTTGATATATTTATCCACAGAGTTGATGTGATCAGTGAAATGTTGGACTTCCTGAGATTTAATTTTAACCCAGGTGTCGTCAACATACCTGAACCAATGACTTGGTGGTCTCCCTGAAAAGGATGTCAAAGCTCTCTTTTCTACCTCCTCCATGTACAGGTTGGCAACAATAGGAGAAACTGGAGACCCCATAGCACACCCATGTTTCTGCCTATAATATTGCTCCCCATATGTGAAGTAGGTTGACTGCAGGCACAGTTTCAAGAGTTGACACAGTTGTTCTGTGGAAAGTGTGGTCCTGTTGCTCAGAGTGGTGTCTGATTTTAACCTTAAACAGACCACCTCTACTGCTTCATCAACAGGAATGCACGTAAAGAGTGATGTGACATCAAAAGAGACCATTGTTTCATCAGTCTCCATGATGACATCCCTCACCTTATCCACAAAGTCCATGGTGTTCTGTATGTGGTGTTCTGAGCTGCCAACTAAAGGGATGAGTACAGATGCCAGATATTTGGAAACATTGTAAGTGACCGAGTTAATCATGCTAACAATTGGTCTTAAAGGTACACCCTGTTTGTGGATTTTGGGTAAACCATAGACTTGGCGTGGCCTCCCCTGGGTACAGTCTGTGGTACAGAATATTGTCAATAGCCTTGTCCTGCTTCAAAATTTTCAGGCAATCTATCAACTTCTTCTTGTAACCACTTCCTGGATCTCTTTTCAGCGGTTCATAAGTGGTTAAGTCACTAAGGAGTGACATAACTTTCTCATGATAGTCTTTCTGGTTCAAAATCACTGTGCACCTTCCTTTGTCTGCTGGGAGAATTATGATGTTTTTGTCTTTGCTAAGAGTGGTGAGTGCATCCCTCTCTTCTCTACTGATGTTGGAAGGTGGTGGTTTGGCATTACTGAGACAGGCTGAAACTTTGACTCTGAGTTGTTCGGCTTCAAAATCTTTAATTTTGTTGTTACGGATGGCTGACTCAGTGGCTGTGATCATCTCTACCAACGGAACTCTACTTGGTGCCACTGCAAAGTTTAGTCCCCTGGCAAGAATCTCTGTCTCCGGCTGGGTGAGCTGTCTGTCAGATAAATTCTTCACCCAATTTTCTGTCTCCCTGGCATGTAGCTGTGTAGTGGAGTGTTGTCCTACACTGAATGTGTTGTTATTAGAATTGTGATGGTGTTGACGAGTTATCAGTAAGTTAAATTTGTTTTGTTGT